>JASAND010015780.1:0-257331 GCA_030248195.1 Trissonchulus latispiculum
TATAACAATTTGAGTATTTTTTATTTTAGAAATTCCAAAATTTTGGTCAAAAGTTAGCACTATTACGTTAAAAGTGGTGCTTCTCTAGGAAATTTCAGTATACCATTGTATATAGTTACTTGAATTGAATCTCTGTGTATTAAGATTATTTTGTGTGAATTGGGTTTTGGCAAAATGTAACCAGACAGTAATTTTTGTTCAGAAAATTTTGGCCTAATTTTAAGTAGACATTGCTTTATGCAGTATCATAAATAAACTTTGAACTGTAGATAAATGCTGAGTTTCTGTGGTCAAAATGAGCATGAAGACTAGCAGCCAATGATGACAAAATTTTCACTGACTGTGACATTGGTGCTGCATGCAGCACGAACGAGTGAGCACAGAACTCTCTCACTGAGGCTGCCTGCTCGCTAATTTGCGTTTATTCTTTGAAACGGGATTGCGCGGAAAGTATTAGAATGTTAAAGAACTTATTTTGGAAAGTTTCATCAAATTTCATTTTGATTTGAGCCATCAACCGATAATAAATGGCCAAAAGGAATCACCATCTCAAGTTGGAACTGCAAATGCAGCTGGTTGGTCTTGTATGGTGTGCTCTGTGTTGTGCATTGTGCAATTTATGCTCAAAATGTTATTAAAACTCTCGATGAATTGCAAACATGACTAGCAGCCAATGATGACAACATTTTCACTGACTGTGACATTCGTGCTGCGGCATGAACGAATGAACACTGAACTCTCTCACTGAGGCTGACTACTCGCGAATTTCCGTTTATTTTACTTAATTCCCATCTGGGCTCAGGGCTTAGTCTAGTGGCCTCCATAAACACCGCCCCACAAAATCGCCCTCCCCCAAAAAAAGTTGGTATGTACCAAATTTCGCCCTGAAAAAATCGCTCAGGCGGCCACATTTTCAAAATTTTTTCCGGTTTCGCCGGAGATTTTTACGCAATTTTTGCCCTTTTCAATACTTTAAGTCTTTTTATGCTTGCGATGAAAATCAACTTCTGCGGTGCATGCTAGAAAAATAGCGCTATTTTTAGCATATTTTAGGCAAATTTTCGCCCCCCCCCCAATTCCTTTCCCATCCGACCTTTGGGCCTCCCAAGAAGCTCCCCCAAGAAATAATCCTTAGAATAAGCCCAGCCCATGTGAATTAAGCGAATTGCAACAGTTTTTAAATGAAATTTACGGAACTCATTTTACTTTTTTATATCTCGTTTTTGTGTGAGTACGTTTACTCGAGATATCTAACTTCTTTGTGCTCGAGATATCTAACTTGTTTGTGTTTGTTTGTTTACTTGTGCTTCAGGAGTGAGCTGAAATGCATTGATCCTCAGGCGGAACTAAGCCCAATGGCCTTGCATTCGTGGCTGACTGCTGTACTCTATAACAGGTAGGTTGGTAGGTATATACCTAAAGCTTGTCAATCAATGTTTTTATACCATAGCAGTAGGGATCGACCGGAATTCCGGTTCCGGTACTTTTTGGTTCCGGTTCCGGTTCCGGTTTTTGAAAACGTACCGGAACCGGAACCAATCTTAGCCTATGATCGAAAGCAAAATTTTATTAAAATTTTCAAAAATTTTGTTAAACTTTTTGAAAAACTGCGATTGGTTTGAAAAAAGTATTGGTAGAAGATACCTAATGCTATGAAATCATTGAAGCTTTGGCGTAGACCTACGCTATTTCAGAATAATACAGTGCACTGTTGTATGATCAAATGTCAGTTTAAGCTTAAATTTGATCGTTTTCATTGTTTAAATAGCATGGACTAAGTTTATTGCATGTTTGTTCAGTAATTAATTTATTACGGAGATTAACAGAATTATATATTAAAAAATTACGGATGGAACAAATAGCAAGGGTTTTTAAAAATATTCAGAAGAAACGTCATTTAAATTTCAAAATCCAGATGAAGTTAGCAAAAAAGGAGAAATTTCGTTTAATTCAACTTGGAGAATTTGTTTAATTCAACTTTCTGTGAATCCTGTGAAAAACTTTTGGCTTTGGATGGATGAAAATGATGATTTTAATGGATGAAAATTGATATATGTATTGCAACAATGCAAACTCAGAAAACTCCAACAACAAAGTAATTATATATACTAAGTTTTAATGACAAGCTAAGGAATTATATAAAAGCCGATGTTGTAAACAAGTTTAGCTGATGTAGCTGATGTTTATACCTAAGTTCATAGCCAAATACAGCTAGATTAGGTATTAGATTACGAAATTTGTTCAAGATTTGTAATTTTCGGAATATTTATTTTAATTTTGTCTTGAGTACAGAGAGGATAAAAGTAAACTAAAATTGTAACAGGTATCTCTCATTTTCTAAAAATATCAATGGCGGCATAATTTTTTCGCGACAATTTTTTATTTTGATTTGAAAATGCTGCAACTTTTCTTGAGGCTCTAGTTAAGTTAAATGAACTTTTTGATTATGACTAGAAATTGTCAGGCAAGCCAGATAAAAACTAAACATGTTTTTGACTTATTTTGCCGAAGGAGCAGTTGTTGGTGCTCGCAAAAATTTCGTGGAATCAATTTCTATCCACTTATATTTAGCTTAATTTAAAAGTCAGCTTAGCCAAGTAAGAAATTAAATTTTATTTGCCATTAAATCTCCTTTAAGTCAACTTGCATTCGATTAAAGTATTCATCGCAATTCGGCAATGTAAAATATAGATGCCGTTTATTCATAGAAAATGTGCTCCAATAATATAAATATATATATATATATATATATACGTATATATATATATATACGTTAGCATATTTATACCGTGTATAATTAAAATCTTAAAGCTGTAGTAGAGTTTAACTACAGTACATTTCATGAAATCCGTGACTGGTGGCGTAATTTCCAAATTGGCGAAAACAGCAAAATGTCGCGAAGTATTAGCGATTTTCGCCATAGTTGGCGAAAACTTGGAAAAAGTTGGCGAAAAAAACAAGAGTTGTCGCCAATTAAACAAGACTTTTCGCCAATTTTGGCGAAAATTGCCGTCACTTCGCGATATTTCGCCAATTTGGAAATTACGCCACCAGTCCTGGATTTCATGAAATGTACTGTATGCTATAAGACAAAATTCTCTTAATAAATTGCAATTTCATGTTTTTGCATTGAAATAACTATATAAAATAAAATTCAAACGTTATTACAATGTTGTAATAACTACAAAACAGCGAAAAATTGAGCAAAATTTGTCCAAAGCGTCAGAAAAAATTTTCGATTTTTGTAGTGTTAAAGAGCCGGTTCCGGTTCCGGCTTTTTAAAGCCAGTTCCGGTTCCGGTTCCGGTTTTTTGGAGTTCCGGTCGATCCCTACATAGCAGCCTGTCTTTGATTTGATTTTGCATTGGCGATTTTAAATTAAGCTTAACTGCAAATACTGTTTCGCTGTCTTTAAGGAAGACCCTAATCCTGGAGTTCGATTCTGGCGGGACACTAGTCGGGGGGTGGGCGCCCAACCCTACCTCTTCACAGAAAAGTATCTTTGAATCTCGACAGGGATTTTACGAAGGAGGGAGGAGGGTGGTTCCCTCCGCAAATATTTCCCCTCTAAATCACCCCCCCCCGGACATTTTGGGTACCCAAGTTTTTGCCAAAAATTGGCAAATTTTCAAAACTTTTCCGGCTTTTCCGGTGATACCGAAAATTCCACGGAGGCGGGGGCGGAAAATCCATAGAAATACCCTGCTCTGAGGGGTGCACCCAGGATTTTGAAAAAAGGAGGTCTAGCCTGATAAAATCCTCCCCAATTTGAAAATATGTATATGCAAAAGGCTGATAAATTTTTCTACCTAATGCACAAATCCATAATGGAAAGCCTTTATTCTCTGAAAAGATCTCAATTTTTGCTTTCTATCCAGAAATTCCGGGGTCGGACAGAAAGGAAACTGTCGGAAACCCCAAAAGCCCTCCCCTGGGTGCGCCAATTTCTGTTCTGTAAAGGGCTTTTGCTCTTTACCTTTGTTTCTATTGAATTGTTTGCTTTTCAGACGCTCGCGATTTAATTTTCTGTGGAATACCTACTTAGTTGGCGGTGTCCAGGGAGAGGATAAGAAACCGTATGTTTGTCCTATATTTGTTTACCTGTAATATACCGTACCTGTGCGTGTATAGGACTGTAATCATAGGTTAACACGGGGAAGGGTCTGGAGGGGTCCAAGCCCCCCCCACCCGGACAAGGTACAAGCCCTATCGCCTTCGGGGAATGGCCAAGGCGTAACCAAAAACAGCCGTAAAAAATTAGTTTTTACAGTAAAATTTCAAAAAATCTTCGGCTTCGCCGGAATTTTTTAGCTAAAATGTTTATTGTTTCGGGAGATCGGGCAAAATTTTGAAATTTTTTCCAAAAATTGAAGATTTTTGGCAAAGTTTTACAAAATAAAATTGTATTAAAATAAAATCAGCGTTAATTTTTCGAAAAATTTTATAAATTGTTTCTTGATGTACAAGGCCCCCCCTGAAAATTTTTGGTCAAGGTACAAGCCCCCTCAACATTTTTTGGGGACAACCCCTTCCAGGATCCTACCCTATGTTAATGTATGCCTGTAATGATAGATAAAGGAAGCGTCACACTCTTAGTTATATACTAGCCTGCGGAGATGGCTTGCACAGTAACGGCTTTATCCACCTCCACAACTGGAAATACGGTGGCATAATAGACTAGTCGTTGTGTTTTCCAATACGTTAACCTAGAGCTGTCAGCAGAGTTGTGCAATGTACAATACGTATTCAATTGTGGAGTCGGTGGCTATTATTGTTGTTGTCAATCTACGGTGTGGCGCTTGTCACCCTTAATTACGTATCTTGTGTTCAGAGGGTCGATGGGTTGGGCCCGCCCCACCCCCCCCCCACTTTTCGGGAACAAATTTAAATTTTTAAATTATTTTTAGCCTAAATTTGGCTATTTTTTGGATACTGAGGCCATGGTCTCCCTTTTGGAGTTGGACTACCTCCCCTGTATGGTCTTCTTGAAAGTCAGATATAGTAAAATTTATTTTATGATATTTCTCACCTTTACGTTCTACTTAATACGTCTTTCCATGTCACATAACCCCACTGCTCCCTCTGTAAATGTTGAAAATTTGGCTAAAAAATTCCGTTTAGAGATCAGCAATACGCGTGTTCATATTTGAAAAGTTTTTAGAGTTTTAGTCTAGGAAATTAATTTTATTTTTTCAAATCGATAATAATATGGTGCCTCGCCTACAGTGTGCGAATATTGAGGGATTATTATCTGATTTTTTCATGCGAAAATTGTTATGACGTGATCAGCAGTAACGTTTTCTATTTTTTACTTTCGACATCTTTTCAGTCTTACATTTTATCTTTATTGGATGACAGCTAAATTGTTTGGTAACGATTTTGGTCAATGCTATTAACTTTGTTTGTATTTCTGTGTTGTTCAGATACCTGGGTACTGTAAATAAACTGGGCGTTTCCTACACTAATCCCTTCATTGCCACTGGTATTGGAGCCTATGTTATTCAGGCAGGGATAAATTAATATTGTGTTTGGTTGACCTAGATTTTAATTAAATTCGAAATAGATTTAAATTTTAATTTATCACTGTTTTGATATCTAATACTATCTTGATATTATTTTTGTTTTGAGGAAAACGATAACGGTATCCATATCCGGTGTAGAAAATTCGTGTCCATGTAGATTTGGATGAAAATGGGACAGTGTTTTGTTCAGATTTTTCGAATTTCTATTATAATTATTTCCAATAATAAATCAATTATTGTTTCTAGCATACTCTGGAAACGGAGTATAACAAGAAAAAGGCCAGTAATGCCCTGATGTCTAAGGATGAAGCCTGCCGGTTGCTGGAAAAATGTTTGGAGGTTCTCTACTATCTGGACACTCAAGCCTATAATCGGGTAGGTCCCCCTAGCGTTGTGCCACTAAGAAATTTCTCGGGCCGTACTGATTTCTCGGTTCTGGCTCGGACAAGCCCGAGCCCGACCCGAGGCCCGAGTAAAGGCCCGGGCGGCCCGAACAACCCGAGCGGCCCGAGCAGCCCGAGTTGCTTCAGAACTTGGAAACAGTACTCACCTTATTGGTTATCAAACCAAATTAAAATTATTTGAAAAATAAAAGAAACTATTTTAAGTATCTACAAATACTTACGTGTTCAGAAATATAAATACTTCATACAGGTATATTTCGAAAATGTAAACTTTTATATCTGAATTTCAATATTAGAATATATAATAATTGAAATATTTATTTTATTTTTAAAATATATATTTAAAGAATGCGATGTATTCTTTTTTCAAAAATTTGTAGTCTACATACCTTTGTATTAACAAGTAATAGCAAGCAGGAATCAAATGCGACGTATTATTTGCTACGTGATACCCGTGTCGCACAAAAAGGCATGACTAAGATGAAGTTCTAACTCGTAATAGCTTTGATGTGTCCTATGTAGTGCCAAAAATATTTGCTCCAGAATCAACCTTGATACTGTGAGCTGATAGAATGGCCCGAACGGTCCCGGGGGGGGGCCTGTGGCCTGTGGACCTTCTCGGTTCGTGCTCGGTTCGGGCCGCAACAATTATTTCTCGGGCCGGGCCGGCCCGAGCCCGAGGCCCGATTCACGGCCCGAGTACAACCCTAGGTCCTCCAGACAAATATTGGGAAGTATTGTTCTTTTCTAGCTTTTCCATTTGTCCTATCAATGATCATTGTTGTAGTTTGTGGGGTGGGTAAGCTGCTAGAATTTGCTATGGGTTTTACATGAAAGAGAGGTACCAGGCATGAGTTAGGAGGCTTTGACATGCAAGGCTTATAGACTTCATTTCGGTAGCGTTGAAGTTTATTTACTTTTTTTAGCTATTTACTAATATTTAATCCTTTAATCTGTCTTATTTTTTAAAATTAAACCCAAGCAAATCACACCGTATTTTATTTTAATACCGTTATTGTGCCTGTGTATCTTAAAATGAAGTGTGATAATAAAACTTAGAGTTTAGTCCAAATCCAGGATTTTTTGTGCACTACTGACAATACCGCAATCAAATAATATATTATCAAATATGTTTTCTTTAGTTTGAAATTGGTGTCGTGACGGCGAAATCTTGTGAGATTTTGGAAGCCAAAACCATCATTGGAGAGTGGAAGTTGGGTGAAGTTATTCGGTAAGATTTTGATTTTTTTGCTATTTGGGAAATTTTCTCTGGGAATAAATTGATTTGACCTGGCTACTGATACTGGTTTCCGGGTTTGTTTTAGTATGCCAGGCATAGTTACTGTTTTATTTACAGCCATATTGTGTGACAAATAAGTGTAGCAATGTTCGTCTTTTTCTGTTTCAGAGGTTATGATTAAATGAAGCTTTGTGAATTTGAAAAACTTTTCGTTACTAATTTTATTTCCTTATGATAAATGTATGTTTATTGTCTTAAACTGTAAACAGATATGTATAAATAAACATTCTTACTCTTTCATTACTTTGATATATAAGTTTAACTTTTTACAGCTAAAAATTTTCCATCGATTTAACAGAAAGGTGAAATATTGGTTTGCACTTTTACACTGACCCCATTGTATGCAGCATACTGCATACAGTAGCACAGTACTATTGAAAATTTTAATTGAAATTTTGGTTCTGTTCCCTGTGTTTGTTGTGTATGTTAGTGGAATATTCTTTTGTTGTCAGATAATATTATGTACTCTGTGAATAAAAGCTTGTTACTAAAGTCTGACAATAAATACTACTTGTTCTTTAGGAGTATCAATTCATTAGTTTGTGTTGAAGGCGGGAAGTGCCACACCATTTGCTTGCTTTGTTTGGACAGCTTTAAAGCTGTAGTATTTTTTCGAATGTAGGAATGGGTGGCTGGGATTTGAGCAGGCATTTAGATCCTTCGAGATCAGATGCAGGATTAACGACTGAGAAAGCTGCGATCGGAAACTGTTGTTTCACTAGATTTTTGCAGTGATTGTATTTTTCGAATGTAGGTGTAGGAAGGGTCTTGTATCTTGAACCTGAGCGAAATTGGTCAGTTTTGGGTGGAAATTGAGCCAGCAAATTCAGGCCTCTGATTAGACGATTAGTCGTAAAGATGAGAGTAGAGTTAGAAGTACTTTTAACTCAACTCTACTCTAGCCTTTCTTGAAAAGGCCTTTAGAGACGAAATTGTCGGATTTGGCTATATATGGGCCGATTTCATCATTAGTCACAAATCAGAAGCCACAACTTCTGCCTTGTGGTCACTATCCAAACACTGATTTCATCAAAATTTGTAGGCAACTTGTGGCCAGAAGTGGCAAGCAAGCACGCTGAAATGACAGCTGTTTGCAGGGACTTGCGAGCTTGTGGCTCGATGCAACCGAAACTGGAAAATCAACTTGTGGGCAACTGGTCACAAGCAGGGACTTTGGTTGTGACTAGATTGTTGATGAAGCCGAAATTACTTGTGACTAATGATGAAATCAGTCCCTGATAGAACAGAACTGACGGTTAATGCATGTTTTTTCGACAAATGCTCGTGTGCTCCAGGTTAAGCCCGGTTCATACTTATTTTCGGTCTGTCCGTTTGTACGTTTGTCTGGTTATACGGTTGTCCGTTTTTAAAAAGGACAAAGTGGTTCATACTTAATTTGCTGATTGTCCGTTTGTCCGTATTGATGGTGTCTATTTTCTGTTTTAAGACACTATTTAAACTTGCTGGATTGCTGTTTCTGTTTTCGAGTTACCTGTCACTTTCTGTTTATGTTGATTGGCTACAGCATTATATTACTTAATTTCATAGTGTTGTCAAATTCACCTAATTAATGTCAAAACCATTCAAAAATCAAATACAGACGTTTACTTAGCAAGCACGTGATAGTTCTGGTTGTTTCCCATTGGTTGTTGCATACGGACAAACGGAAAAGGTTAAACATTGCTCAAGTTCAAACGGACAACGCTTACGGACAAACGGACAACAGCAAAACGGCAAAGGTATGAATCAACCCTGGAAACGGACAAAAGGACAAACGGACAACCAGCAAAACAGCAAAACAGCAGAAGTATGAATAAACTTTTAAAACAGACAAACGAACAACAGAAACGAACAGAAGTATGAACCGGGCTTTAGTCATCCACGGCTGTGGTCATGTCTTACTTTCTGAATTAGTTTCCCCTGCAGCCCATAGGATTTTGGAAAATAGGCGAGGCCGATCATAGTATAAATTTCGATGATTTTAGGGTGGAGCCTCCCAGAAGTTTCAGAATTTCCCAGAATGGGCAGCTAGGTCACCCTTGTTTCCCATACGCCCCTTCCCCAACTCTGGCTGGGCTTATGCTAGTGGGGATCCCCATAAACATCCTTTCTCCCAATGTATAAAGTTTGTGCTGCTTTTGGTACCTAATTTTGTCCTGAAGAAATTGCCAGGAGAGCAAATTTTCAAAAATTTGCCGGCTTCGCCGGAGATTTTTACTCGGTTTTTGCCTTTATAAAGACTAAATCTGCTTATTTTTACGATAAAAGTCAACTTTTACAATGCATGCCAGAAAAATAGCGCTATTTTATCTTATTTTTAGAAGAATGTTCGCTCCCCCCCCAAAAATATTCCTTGCCCCTCGGACTTCTGGGGGCCCCCAAGAAAATATCCCTAGAATTAGTGTTGTTTCAGTTACCGATTTTAGTTTCAGTTTCAGTCGGCGATCCAAAATTGTTTCAGTTTCAGTGCCTGAAACATCACTACCTAGAATAAGCCCAGTTTGGACTTGCTCCGTGGTGCAATCTGACTGAATTTTCTGTTACTGTTATTTCAGAGTTATACCTAATACATTTTCGCATCCATTGGAATCGTTTTCTCTAACCGCAAGACGCAAGACTACACAATAGAATAGGCATATAGACCAGATTTTTATGTATACCAGCAAGAGTACATAATGCATAACAGTGTGACATGCGTCAAACTATGTTATTAGCAGCTGAGCCGTGCTCTGCGCGCTAACGGGCCACCCACGCTCACTCACGCAAATGTCACCTATCATTCGTCAATTGAAAAATGATAGGTCTGTTTTGCGGGGGGGGGGTCGAATGATAGGTCACATTTGCGGGGGGGGGCCTTGCTATCGGAAAAAGTGAGGATACGCAATTGCGTACTGGGTGCTCATTTGCGGGGGGTCCACTAGTTACGCAATTCCGGGGGGGGGGTGGCCTGTTAGCGTGCAGAGCATGGCTCAGCATGGCTAATAACATAGAGTGCGACGCTTGTCACCCTCTTATGTATTATGTACTCTTGATACCTGGCGCTGATCGTGCTGTGTTTATATGAAACTACTTCCGCAAAAATTATCGGCGACCCTTTGTTTAATTAAAATCGCATTTTCCTGCAAAATTCGTCTTAGGCGGCTCAATTTCTAATTGTTACAGGAGGAGTAGTTCTACAGTCTACAGGTCAGTCACCAGCGAAAGATTTTTTGTACTTTCAAACCGGAATAAATGTAAAAATTACAGGAGCTTCCTGTAGTAGCCAAGTTTCTAGAGAATCCTGTAGCATTTTGACTTTTTTTACAATCACAGCTTCCAACTTGGAGGGCGACCGACAATAAAAGTCACTCAGGATTTGTTGAAAGACGGATAATTATATACTTCAGTAATTTGGTTCTTCAGAAACTGCAAACTACGGGTTCTCTGTACTGCACTGATTAATATGCTTTGTGTTATTTGCGTGTCGAGGAGTAATAACTTAGATCTGTGAATCCAGTGAAAACTAAAACTGGATAATCGAATCCATCATTGTACCAAAGTTTCTCCGGTAAAAAGCACGAACGATGTCATTGTATTGTTGTAGAATAATACAGAATATAACCCTCTTGTATTACTGTAGTTTCTGTAGACTCTTTGTCTAGGATATATACTACTTGCAGATTTAATCACAAAGAAATATTGAAAAACGCCTGCCTGCACTCACTAAGGCTATGCCTTAGTCCGAAACAGAAGATACACCGCCCATTGGCTCTCTCCTGTTTCGGACTAAGGCTTCGCCTTAGTGACTGCAGGCAGGCTTTTTGTTTCTTTTTGATTAATGCAGTTGTATCCTTCGTGGACCCGCCTGCTAGCCCGCGTTTTTGATGTATATACTTGCAGGTTTATTATCGTCCTATTCATTTAATATCATTCTGTATACGTCACTTCTTGCTTGTTGTATCATCTTCTTATTGGTTGACTACAGGATCATGGTTCCTCCATTACAGAAAACTATCCAAGATTTGCTTCGAGGTGATTATGCCGAAATTCGAATACACCAGTTTGCGGTGTTTGTCAGTTTTATCATGAGTTCATAATAACCATGAGTGTGACAATGGTCACTTGGTACTCATTTGTGGGGGATCAGTCGTTATCTTACAGATCATATACTAAGCTGGGTTTTCTCTAGGCGAAAACCGTGGGGTGCAGCCACCCCACACTAGTGTGGACGGAGGAACAGAAGTCAAAAAGGTGGAGGGAATACAAAGTTGTCTAAAATTGCGAAAAATGCAATAAAAATAGCCTGTTTTCTATATCATAGGGGTCGCTGCAGCGACCCCTTATAATATGTGTCAAAAGTCCCTGGAGACACCGTAAAATAAGCTGCGCAGAGGCTGCGCAAAATCCTGCGCAGATCCTGCGCAGATTTCATGCGCAAATTGTAGAGCACATCGAGTTTAGTATGTGTGCGAAGTTTCAGCCCCGTATCACTTTCCGTTAAAAAGTTGCGCCCCGGACCGGTTATGGCGGCGATGTTTTTTTCCGGTTTCTCCTATTTAATAGTCGTATTGTCCTGACTTTCCGCCTCTTTCACGTAATCTGCAGCGGAGGCACGGACCTAAAGTGGTATAGGGTCTGGTAGTACCTCATGCGCCATTTAAGAATCGCTACTTTTTTTGCGCCGCAGGTGCGCCACAGCGCCGCAGCGGCGCCGCAAAGTCGGCTCAGAGCGAAAAATGACCATTTTGTGGTCGCTGCGCAGCTCGAACGTTAAGACCTGGAGCCGATTTCTTTTTATATTCAGAAACTACATATATTGAACTAACTAAATAGCTAAGTCTCGTTTCTCTATCACTTCCCATGCGACCACTGTGGCCGGTCAAAAATGGTGAAAGTTCGAAAAATGAAAAATCGAAAATTCTCGCTGTGTATTCAACTTAGAAAGCTCAATTCTTTCATACAAAGGTTTTCTGGCACGGCGAATTGATTCCCGTAAGCAGTTTTGCCGTAGGGCCCACCCATATTGCTGGGCTGGTTCCACTTTGCTGTCGGGAGGGTCAAGTCGGTACCGACTTCCAAGAACACCATATAGGACTGTGCATAGCCTCTCAAAACTTTGTCCATAGGGGTTTTCTGGTGCGCCCAGCTCATTTCCGGTGTCCGTTTTGCCGTCCGACCCACCCATTTTGCTGGGCTGGTTCCACTTTGCTGTCGGGAGGGTCAAGTCGGTACCGACTTACAAGAACACCATATAGGACTGTGCATGGCCTCTCAAAACTTTGTCCATAGAGGTTTTCTGGTGTGCCCAGCTCATTCCCGGAGTCCGTTTTGCCGTCCGACCCACCCATTTTGCTGGACTGGCTCCACTTTGCCGTTTGAAGGGTAAATCGGGTAGGGGGTCAAGTGGTCAAAAATAAAATTTTTCAAAAGTAGTCAAATTTGGTACCAAATGAAAGCCCTAAGTGAGCTGAACAACGTTTGTCATAGAATTGCATGCTCAAAGTAGCTGTAGAGTGCTGTGGTAGGGTGGGGGTGGGGACTTAGGTGATTTTGGGTCAAAAATTAAAATTTTCAAAAGTGGTCAAATTTGGTACCAAATGAAAGCCCGCATCGAACTGAGCAACTTTTGTCATAGAAGTGCGTACCTAAAGTGGCTGTAGAGGGCTGTGGTGGGGTGGGGTGGGGACTTAGGCGATTTTGGGTCAAAAATTAAAATTTTCAAAAGTGGTCAAATTTCGAGTCAAATGAAGGCCCGCATCGAACTGAACAACTTTCGCCATAGAACCACCCACCCAAACTTGCTGAGTCGGATTTATATACTTGCTTTCTCAACCGGAATTTAAACGACAGACATAGGCCCAACACACATATTATCCCCTTTTGTGCGGAGCATTTTTGTTACTTGTATATATATACTGCTATAACTATGCTAAAACGTGCCCAAATTTGAGTTGAAAATTTTGACAAAAAATCCTTTAAATTTGACATTTTCTGGGCACCCTACAGTAAGTGGGGTGGGGAAGCCCAAAAAAGTGGAGGGAGGAACGAGTGGGAGAGGGACCCAAGAAGACAGGTCCCCTCACTAAGGGAAATTCAGCTAAGCCTGATGAACTATAAGTTCAATAACTGTAACGGCCTTATTACACTCTTGGTTATTATGTACTCGGATGATGTAGATTTGTCCGATGACTGTTCTAGCTCAGAGTTGGCTCCGGGTCCAAAGTGTCAGACCCGGCCCAGACCCAGACCCGTTTGGCCGGACCCAGACCCAGACCCATCCAGACCCTGATCCGGGTACCCGGATCTAAAAAAAGAACCAGTTTGCATTTCAAACCTTCACTGCATTCTTAAATTTCACTGCAACTTTACTACTGTAATAGTGTGAATAAAACCTGTGATAAGTTTTCGGTCAGCTATACCCAGTAAAAGTTTTCAAAACTATCTCCTATCTAACTGACACTGCTCCTAACCGGTGTAAGATCAACTGGAGTGGGGCGTACAGAAAAAGTTTTCGGTAAGTTTATTTTACGCTTTAAATGATTTGAGTGCTAGGGCTAAAGAATTGGGATCTCATTTGGATATTGGTAGCAGTTTTTCTATCAAGAGACAAGAGACAGTGTGAGGCTGTCCTGCGGATAAGTTACGATTCCTCTGGAGGAAAGAACCTGAACGAATTTTTGGTAGCTTGTATTTGAAAACAATATCCTTGAGCTTATTTAATAGATCTACTTTTGCGTGCATTGCAAAATTTTGTGCAAAGTTCGAATTCGTGTTTGCATTACTACTACAACTACTTACTACTACATTCTATATTCAATGCTTAACACATGGTTCTACCAACCTTTTATTAGAAAAGAAAAGAACAAATTGTATATAATGTTTTAACATCTCTAAATGCACAAAAATCCAGTTTTCTTCAGTTTTTTGACCCGGACCCGGATTCGGTCCCGCGGGTCCTATAGTTGAATCCGGACCCACCCTGCCCGCGGGTACCCGGACCCGGTGCCAACTCTGTTCTAGCTCAATGTTTTCCTATTGCAGTAATATTATTCTACAACTGAATTAGGAAAGCTGAGCATGGAGACAGTATTTGAGGAATTTAAGCTGTGGTTTACTTTACGCATCGGTCAGCTTCAAATTTTAAGGAAGAGTCCTCTAAATAAAAGAAAGTAGTGATAGACATTTTATTTCGAATTGTTCGAATTTAGGAAGTTGAATTTTAGAATTCCGGAAGTTTATATATATACATGATATATATCTTTTATGATCCAAGTTTATTTGATATCTGGTTGGATTGTTGTAATTGTAGTTTTTTAATATTGATAGCAACAGTAATATTTTGATTTAAAGTAAGACTTAATATAATCATGGGTTCAGGTATTTCGTAACTGTATATAATTCTTCTAGAGCAATGTTTACTGCAAAAGAAATCTGCGGATGTTGCCAAACAGGCCACTGACTGGACCCAGAAAGAACTTGCTGGTTGGTTCTAGCTGAGATTAATTTTTTCACGTATTGTTTATTCTCCCTTGTCCGCCCCGAAGTCTTGTACAGGGGACAAGAAAGGTTTAAACCATTTTTGGTTTCGTGGGAATTGTTATTTGGTCGAACTGTTTTCGCATCGCATAAAACCTCAATGTTTGTGAATTATAGCTAAAAATGCTGGAGAAAAAGCTTGCTATCCCTATTCACTGAATTTTGGTTTATATATAAGTAGTAAAATGTTCTTCTACAAGAATCCGTGAAATTATGACCTCCTTCGGGAGAATGTTGGCTTTTTAATGTTTTTGCATTTTTCAGGATGAGGCTATTGTCGATATTATAGGGGGCGAGATAGCGCCCCCCCGTATAATATGGTATATATTAAGTTATATATAGTGTATTGCTTTTAGGGATCTAAAGTGCGGCTCTTTCCAACAGGTGGGCGAGGGAGTCCCTTCAGGGGCCAGTGTTATCAAAATCGGGTTGATTTCAACCCGGGTTGAACCCATTCTTGGGTTCAACCCTAATATTTTAGGGTTGGCTAAACCCCGGTGCTCAACCGACTGTTATCAAATATTTTAGGGTTGACTTGTCTTTGCCAGCGTTAATTCGGTTCTAACTCAACCCATATTTTAAACCCAACCCTGATTTTACAACCCGGGTTTATTCAATCCTGTTTTGATAACATTGGGTCGAAGTTTTCAACCCCAATCTCAACTTTCAACCCGGGTTGAGATGCTTGATAACATTGGCCCCAGAAATCGGTTTCCCCCAATCTATGGTCGCTCTCCCAGAATCGTCCCCCTCCAAGATAAGGGCCTGCCAGCCCCCAGACTACAAAAGTCAACAAAAAATAGAGTTTTGAGGGCAAAGTTTGAAAGCTTTTCGCCTACGTCGCCGAATTTTTGTCTTTTTAGCATTTTTAGTCATTGTAAGCTTGAATTTAAGTTAGCAATTGTTCTTTTTTTTTGCTCAGCCCCCAGGGCTTCAACTATTCCTATATTCCTATTTTTTCCCTATTTTTTCGGAGTCGCCCTATTTTTCCCTATATTGAGTGAAATCGCCCTATTTTCCCCTATTTTTTGGACAAACTGTTAAATTTCTACCTTTGCAAAAGTAAACGTTTTTGCGTTAACACTTAGGTTAATTTTGAAATATTCAAAAAAATTTTGCCTGCGGCGCATTGTCTTTTTAATGCAGATGAAATATAAGCAGCTTTTTATTAGAGCTCTTCGTTTATATATGCTGTCTATTTAATTTGAAATTTTATTAGTTACATATTAAATTTAACTTTAACTCAATTTAAACCTATTTTAAATTTAAGAAGATGGCAGTTTTTGTTTATTTTACTAAAATCTTTTCAAAATGATATGCTACAGCTGCCTAAGTGGTTTGTAGCAACAGAAGCAGCAAGTCTTGAGCTTTCGGGCGATGTGCAACTTACGGCGGGGGCAGTGCTTTCGATTTTATAGGCCTCGTGGATGCCCAAACCGTTAGTAACTAAATGTCTCCACTCAATTCATTCAAGTGGTATGCAATTCCGAGTCGGACATGTGTTCCCGACATGTGTTAAACCAAACCTAGATCCATGGAAAATTAGGAATACGTTTCTGCAGCCAAAATCTTTGAAAATTGAAAATTCGCATAAATTTAATCTTGACTAGGAATATATAATCGGTCTGCGAATTTTCAAAATCGCTTCGCCCAGATCGAGCTACTACTGAAAGTATATACGTGGTGTCACTGACGCTGCGTATGTACAATGACAACCTCGTTGTAATGATTAATATACCTGTTTTCAATGATTTACTTATATACACTTTTGTTAACAGAATTCCTTGTTTTTTTTGCTAACAGTTTCGAAAAGTCGCCATTCTCTGAAAATTTCATACAGGGTTAGTTTTTTCCGGAAAAAATTTAGGAAAAGTTGTTTTTTGCTTTTCAAATTAGTTTTTAAAATTGCCTAGATTTTTCCCAATACTTCCCCTGCTCCGGTATTACGCACCAGGCTTGGGGCTGGGATCTTATCCTGGCCGTGATTGGGTCAAGGCCTGAAATTTGTTTTCCAAATTCAAATTTTTTGAAAAATTCCGATTTTGTGATTGAAGAAAACAAATGCAATGCAATGAAAAATACAGACGATCCTGTTTTTTCCTTCAAATCCGTGAGAAAACTTACGATTTCTAATGTGTACATCTAATTATAATGTAATTCTAATCTAATGTATGTAATTTACCGAATTTTTGTCGTTCGAAATTTAAAAATTTTGGTCAAAATATGTCCGACATATATACATTAAAAGATGTCACTAAATTTTGGCCCGACCGGGAGCTCGAGACCGGGGCATGACCACTGGGAACAGGTACATCCCTGATTTGTTGTGGAAGGAAATTTTTGGAATTTTCGGAAAATTTCAAAACTTTAAATTTTGGTTGTGACCGCTAATTTTGTTGAAATATTATAACTTGTCGAAAAACTGTATATAACCTAGAATTTTACGAATTCTGAAAATACCTGAAAAAACCTGGTTTAGGTTTCGTTGTGCCTTAGTTTCCTGGCTCCGTAAAACTAGTGTACATGAGAAACCATGCTTTGTGGCTAGAAGCTCGTTTGTGACATGAATAAAGTATCCCTATATTTCGCCCTATATTTTTGTTGTAAAATCCCTATGTTTTGCCCTATTTTTAAATTTTCCGCGGTTGAGGCACTGAGCCCCCCCCCCAGAAATCGGTGCCCCCTCCAGACTTCCTCCCTCCATTAATATTGGCCTTGGAAAAAACCAGGAGTCTAAATGTGTTGATTTTTTAGCACAAAAGAAAGCCGATGACGACGAACGAAATGTGGATAGAATGCAGGGTATACGGTCCAGTTTTTGAACAGTTTCGAATATTTTGTATCGACATACAGTTTGTCCCATACCTTATTCAGTGTACACGGTTCTATTTATTATATATATAATGCTATTAGGTTATTATCTGAGGGCCACGTTTATCTCTCCCTCGTAGAGCTGCAATCATGCAAACTTTTGATTGGTTCCTTCACGGCTCTGTGGTGTAGTGGTAGCGTGCTCGTCATAGAGGTTAGAAAGGTCCCTGGTTCGATTCTCCGCAGAGTCAAAATCTTTACAAATCGGTTTTACCTTCCCAATTATCTGTGGAAACCTGTTTCTCCCTTCCCCCCATTTTCGAGAACGAAAGTTTTTGAAAGAAAAAATGGAAGAAGAATCCGGTCCCACCACATGGTTTTGGCTAATTAATTACTTACAATTATTAATTGAGCTCAATGAATCAGACTCAGTCAATCAATAAACTGTATATTACAAAAGATTTAAATTAAATTAAATTTGCAATTAACTTATTATTTATAGAAGCTGTGAAGCTGGCCTTGATTCGTGTCAGTCAGATTGAAAATGAACTGAAGCAGTAAGCAAGAACTGTTAGTAAGCTTCCTTTACCACAGAATTATTTTTGCTTTTTTTATTTGGCCTTGATTTTCAATCCAAGGCGTCGTGACACTTCTGAGTGGTTAAGGCGTTTGACTAAGGATCCAACAGTCTGTCTGAGGTTCGGATCCCAGCTACCACAAGGCTTTCACAAATCCCCCTGAACAAGAGACTAGGAACATATCGGTTCGCCGTGGGCTCCAGCCAACCCAGTTGTCTATCCTTAACTGGTTGGTAAATGAGGTAGCAGGAGTCTGTGTTCTGGCGTGCCGTAATCACTGATGAAGGGCGGATCTTTGAGTTGTCACTCCTGGTTTCGGACTGAAAATCCGCAGGTAAGCACCGGCACCCTAGAACTTTCTGTAGGTTGAAGCTCTCTCCAGGGGTAACTTTACCTTTTTACCAAGGTTCGGATGGTAAAAACGGTTCGAGTCATGGACACTCATTTATTTTAATTTAATTTATCATAGGGGTCGCGGTAGCGACCCCTATAATATGAGTCAAAACGCCCCAATGACAGCCTTCAGAGGCGCTGCGCAGAGGCTGCGCAGATCCTGCGCAAATTTTGTGCGCAAAAGAAAGTCCGTGTCGAGTTTAGTATAACTGGAAAATTTCATCCCCCTATCACTTACCGTTAAAAAGTTGCACCCGCCGGCAGTTATGCCGGCGATGTTTTTTTTCCGGTGTCTCCGTTTTACCCTCGTATGTCACCATTTTGTAGCCTCTTTCACAGAATGTAGCGACGTTCAGACACCTATTGCGGTATATCATCCATTTATATAGGTTAGTGACTTTCGATATATGTGGTCGCCGCCGCGCCACAGTGCGCCGCAGCGCCACAGTGGCGCCACAAAGTCGGCTTAGAACGTCGAAATGGCCAAAAGTATGCCTGGGATTAGCTTCTTTCCAGCTCTTTGTGCAAATACAAACCAGACAAGTTATATATGGTTGATAAGGACATATATCCGGATTATGACGTTTGAAGTAGGATTTTTGATATGTTGCGCCACAGCGCCACAGTGGCCCGCCAAAGTTGGTGAATGTTGGGTCCGACTTTGAACTTAGTTTTTTCGCTTATTTTTCAAGATAGACTTCTCAAATCGTGCATATAAAGGTTTTTGGGGACGGCGAATCCATTCCCGCCATCAGTTTTGCTGCCCGATTCACCCAATTTGCTGGGCTGGTTCCACTTGACCGTCTGAGGGGTCCGGTCGGTACCGACTTCCGGGAACACCATATAGAACTGTACATAGCCTTTCAAAACATTGTCTATAGGGGTTTTCTGGTGCGCCCAGCTCATTCCCGGTCTCCGTTTTGCCGTTGGACCCACCCATCTTGCTGTGCTGGTTCCACTTTGACGTCTGGAGGGTCCGGTCGGTACCGACTTCCGGGAACACCATATAGAACTGTACATAGCCTCTCAAAACATTGCCTATAGGGGTTTTCTGGTGCGCCCAGCTCATTCCTGGCATCTCTTTTGCCGTTGGACCCACCCATCTTGCTGTGCTGGTTCCACTTTACCATCCTGAGGGTCAGGTCGGTGGGAGGTCATGTGGTCAAAAATGAAAATTTTTAAAAGTGGTCAAATTTGGTACCAAATGAAACCCCTCAGCGAGCTGAGTAACTTTTGTCATAGAACTGCCTGCTCAAAGTGGCTGTAGAGTGCTGTGGTGGGGTGGGGTGGGGACTTAGGCGATTTTCGGTCAAAAATGAAATTTTTCAAAAGTGGTCAAATTTGGTACCAAATGAAACCCCTCAGCGAGCTGAGCAACTTTTGTCATAGAACTGCATGCTCAAAGTGGCTGTAGAGTGCTGTGGTGGGGTGGGGTGGGGACTTAGGCGATTTTGGGTCGAAAATCAAAATTTTCAAAAGTGGTCAAATTTGGTACCAAATGAAAGCCCCAAGTGAGCTGAGCAACTTTTCTCATAAAAGTGCATGCTCAAAGTGGCTGTAGTGTGCTGTGCTGGGGTAGAGGTGGGGTCTTAGGCGATTTTTGGTCGAAAATAAAAATTTTCAAAAGTGGTCACAAATTTGGTACCAAATGAAAGGGTCATGTCGGCAACCGTTTCCTGGAGGTCAGGCCTGGAGGGCAACCGTTTCCTGAAGGGTCAGTCGGGTGAGGGGTCAAGTGGTCGAAAATAAAATTTTTCAAAAGTGGTCAAATTTGCTATCAAATGAAAGCCCTAAGTGAGCTGAGCAACGAATGTCGTAGAACTGCATACCCAAAGTGGCTGTAGAGTGCTGTGCTGGGGTAGGGGTGGGGGAAACTAAGCTTTTATCATAGAACCACTTACCCTAACTTGCTGTGGAGCGGTCTCGTGTGAGGGGTGTCAGGGTGGAACTGAGCCAATTTGCCATAGAACCACACACGTGAGTCTGAGTATTTAATGCATATATAATGCTTAATGATTCTTTAACGCTTTTATGTCAACGACATGTAAAAAGTGGATAAACAAGAAATAAAAATGCTCCTAAAGAGCAAAGAAAGGAATATGAGTCAACATGGAACATGTAAAATGCTAAATATTGTCGGTTGTAAATTAAGAATAAGACAAGCATGTAAAATGCTAATATGAGTCTGGTGAGGTTGGAAAGTGCAGAAGACAAGTTTGTACACGCACCAATATGAGTGCATGCCAAATAGACTCATATTGGCATGCCTTCAAAAAACAATAATGCATGCATCCATTGCGGAATTCTAACGGATATATTTCTACGCAGGAGTTAAGACCAATAAGTAGCGTTATTGACGTCACATGGATATCCCAACCATGGTCAACATTGTCAACTTTTCTCCTTAGGAAACTGTTAAACCGCTGTTAGTCAACAATGCGCCGACGGACGGATATATATTTTTGCATACAATACATTTTTAATAGGCGTTTGTATAACTCATGTATTCAGAGACTCAAAGTTAAATCTGATGTTAACTTTCGTGACATATATACGTATATATATATACGTGCGTAACCTGTGTATCATCCTGTCATCCATCCTAAAACTACCGTGTCTCGTCTTGCTGACATTACGTGAGTGATATATAACCGAAATTCGCAACCACTTGCCTTCAGAATATATACTAATAATGCCAATATGAGTGCATGCACTCATATTGGTGCGTGTACAAACTTGTCTTCTGCACTTTCCAACCTCACCAGACTCATATTAGCATTTTACATGCTTGTCTTATTCTTAATTTACAACCGACAATATTTAGCATTTTACATGTTCCATGTTGACTCATATTCCTTTCTTTGCTCTTTAGGAGCATTTTTATTTCTTGTCTTTATTTAATTTAAATTTTGTGCACAGATTTATTTTTCAGCCCGATTTCTTTAATCATTCACAAGGAGCTAATTTATTTTAATTGGAAAATTTTAATCATACTCGTCGCTGGCTTGCAACAAGGCAGCTTTCTGTGAAAAGTTCTACAAATAACGTAGGTTAAACTAAGACTGTTCAAGTTAAGCCTGAAATTTTTGTTTTGATTTTGGGGTTTGTTTGTTTGTTTGTTTGTTTGTTTAGGTGGGAAAGTTGTAATCAGAAGCTACGAGAGGAGATCGATGCCATTCGACAGAAACAAGCGGATCTAGATACTGCTAATGATAAATTTATGTACGTACGTATAAATGTCTAGTTTTTGTAAGAGTTTTATAAGTATATACGTAATTTAGTGCTAAATGTATATTTATTTTGTTTAATGGCTGCTATTGATATTGATAGTTATCTATTTTGGCTTTTTTAACGAGTTTTTCAGGGGAAGGGGAAATGGTTCCTTGCTCTCTCTTGTCAACGTGAACTTATCCAAACTGGGGATTTCACAGTATATAATTACGAAAAATACAAAATTTTTTAATGTGTTGATATTTAATTTGATAAACTGTCGAAACTCGATGAAAATTGCTGCAGTGACTGTAGCATGACATGAAAATGGCTTAGAGAAGGCATATTTTGTGAAAATAGTATGCATATTTTTATATTTTTCTGTCCATAAGAGCTTTCCAAAAATCTATAAAAATTGATGATTTTAGCTCCAGTGGTTGTTTTTGAGAAGCTGTCTAGTACCTATTTAATAGGTAAATTTAACAGTAAACCTGGCTACATTCTAAAGGCTGGATTTTGTGAAAGTTGTTAAAATTGCCGAAACTATTTGTACAAGTAAAATGTTAACTTGATCTTATTTTAGGCAAAATATGGAATCGGAAATTGATGAACTGCTGGAGGCCTTTTATAATCAGTTTGATTTGAATGTATGTATATAATTATGTTGTATCAATAGTAGATAATAGGAACAGGAAGAGAACAACACCGTACTCTTCCTAATGCAAATAGCCTGTAAGATGCTCGGCACATTAGGGCCGAAATCTCGGGGGGTCACGGTTAACTCAGTTAACCTGGTGTTTGTATGCGTTTGAACTAAAATAAATCTGATTGACTAATCCCCTTTTTATGTCAAAATTACGTGTATAGGGTGACCCCCGAGTTCTTGAGGTTAGGGAGGCTCAGCTTAGCGGTATTAAGCGTATGTTTATATGCGTTTGAACGAAAATGCATTTGATTGGCTGCTTAGCTACCGTAAACCCTCATCAGTGCGTTCCAATAGCAGCAGCTAAGTGGCCAATCAAATGCATTTAGTTCAAACACACGCTAACAACGCTAAGCTGAGCCCCACCCCACCTCCCCCCCACCCAGATCTCTGGGATCACCTACCTTATACACGTAATTTTGACATAAGGTACGGGATTAGCCAATCAGATTCATTTTAATTCAAACGCATAAACACGTGGTTAACTGTGTCAACCGTGACTCCCCGAGATTTCGGCCTTAATGTGCCGAGCATCTCACAGGCTATTTGCACTAGGAAGAATACGGTGTCGTACTCTTCCTGTTATCTGCTCTTGGTTGTATATACTAACTCTGCTGTTCTTAACAGAATATGTACTTATTCTATGCACTGCACGCTAACGGCCGAACCCTCCGAAATTCTTGAATATTGGGAGCGAAGCTATGTACACTAGCTCATAAAGTTTACCGCCAGATGCTTGTAACGTTAATCTTTTAAATGGGGTTGTTTGGAACCTTAGAACGATTAATCATAATTTGGCAGAACTATTTATTTATTGTCGCGGAACCAATTTATCGGGTGCGGGGGAAAGGGCATAGTCTTAACGTTCTGCTGTGATTGTTCAACTGTGTCTAATGCCATACTTTTTCCTGTTTCTTAGATATTATATACTAATTTTATTGTATTTCTTCCCCCCTTTTTTCAGAACAAGGAACAATGTGTTAATGAGTGTTCAGAAACTGAGCTGAAAATTACTAAACTGGAAACGGAGAGTTAGTGTTAATTTATTTTATTTGTTGTAAACTTTTACTTGTTCTAAAAATGCTTGACCATCAATGGGGGTCTGAGGCTGACAACGTTTGTAGCTAGCTACTTCAGTCATTGTCGGAAAATGTCCCATAATTATGTTATATTTTTCTTTTATGTTTTCTAATCTAGCTTAAGGGGGGTCCATTTTTTGGTCAGTTTTTTCTACTTTCTCCGAACTCGCTGATTTTTGCATATTTTATTGTCCAAACGGTATATTTTAATGAGTTTTTAAAATTAAAGTTGTACGTCTTACGGTTATTGAGTAATTTCACCTCAAAGTTGAGTTTTCTTGTGTTTAGGAAATTAAAAAGTTGTCACTTTTTCACGTGCTCCAGAGATCTTCACGGAAAAATGTTCAGATAAAAGTCATATTATTTCCATGTTTTTCCGGAACTGTGATTTGTAGGAATCAGAATTTTAAATTAGGTCTTTAAAAAATTTTAATGAATTTTTGAAGTATTAAAAGTTGAACTTATACGAAATTTTAATACTTCAAAATTTCATTAAAATTTTTAAAGACCTCATTTAAAATTCTGATTCCTACAAATCACAGTTCGGAAACAGGGAATTAATATGACATAAAGCTTGAACGGATCCATTTTGCCATTCGTGAAATTTCTCTGGCGCACGTGAAAAAATTACAACTTTTCTAATTTCCTATGTTTAACACATGAAATCTCAACTTTGAGGGGAAATTACTCAACAACCGTAAGACTTACAACTTTAATTTTAAAAACTTGTTAAAATATACCGTTTGGACAATAAAATATGTAAAAATCAGCGAGATCGGACAAAGTCGAAAAAATTACCAAAAAATGGACCCCCCCCTTAACTTTTAATTGGAGTCTGCTGAGGTTAAAAACGTTGTGGTGGCCAAATTAGGTCACATTTCCAAATCCGCCCATTGTTAATTGCCCCTGCTTTGATCTAGGGTTCTGTGGAATTTAAATTTTTTTAAATTTTATATTTTAATTTTTTCTGTGTTTTTTGCAGTTTCAAGCACTCAGCAGAAACTGTGCCGCCTGTCGACTAGACTGTCCAGCGTGTGCCAGCGAGCAGAGAATCGGAAACGTCAGTATCAGGAAACGGATCTCAATTTGTTGATTTTTCTCATGTACGTAAGCTAAGCTTTTGAGGACCACTTTTAGTTGGCATTATACATATTACTTTACATTGGAGAAAAGGTACTTTGCAGTTTGTTGATTTTTCTCATGTACGTAAGCTAAGCTTTTGAAGAAACTTTTGGGCCTGCATTGTAGGTAAGGAAGGTCCTCGCGAGTTAATGTACAGAGGGCCTTTTCAGGAAGAAGTTACTTCGACAAGCTGTGTGCAAGAGTTGAATCTTACTGGATTCTTTCCATGAGCTGAACTTGATTGGAGTTAAACGATAATTATTATTGTACTCGTGTACTTTATTCGTTTATTCGTATTCTATTTTTCTCGTAACTAGGACCTGAAATCGCAGGGCCTTTTCACCAAAGGGCAGAGTAGAGTAGAGTAGAGTATAGTAGAGTTGAAATCAACTCTTTTAACTAGTTTAGTTCAGACTAACTCGCAGTCAGACACAGACTTTCAAGTGTAGTTTCCACATTGTTTCTATTTTTCTGTTTTTCCTTTGCTTTCTCCTGTTTTAGGAAATTGTTTCCGTTTTCCTTTCTCTCAGATTTTTTCTTCCTGTTTTAGGTCACTGATGAAAACCAAGCGTCGTGCCTCAGCCAAGTCTTTGATGCAAACTCGTGCGGAAGTTCAACGCTGTAGCCGTGAGGTGAAATTGCTGGACTTAATGGCTTCTGCTGCTGATTCTTTCAATGATGAAGATGGCTGTTAACGTTTTTCCTTTGTGTTTTTCATTTCCTGTTTTTCTATGTATTCCGTTTTGTTTTTTACTTTTTGTTGAATTCTTGTGAGTTACTCTTGTCGTTGACTGTCAGCAATTGTGCCAGTCCTGCTTTGCAGTTAAGTTTGTGTTAATTCAGTGTTGATGTTAGCTTTTAATGTTTTAACCGGTGTTTTGCAGTATCTATGAAGGCAATTTGATTTGAATATGGTGACGTATTATAGTTGAGCCCTTGAATAAGATTAAGAATAACTATGATCAAGATTTTCTAGTTGAGATTGAGGTTGAAGATCTTAAAATTTATGCATTTATAATTCAGGTTACAGAACTGTTATTGCTTTAAGATGCCACAAGTTTCTAATTTAAGTTTAAGTTTTTCACTTAAAATTTAAAAAATAATTTTATGGTGGAAGTAGGTTTGATTCAATTGTCGGAGTCATGTTTGTTTCTGTTTGAGTTTTTGTTGTTTTTCTGTTTTAATAAACCACCGTTGTTACGTTGTTTATGTTTAGTTAATAGCCAGGGGGCCCTTCAAAAGACGCTCCTAGGCTTTGAAAGCCCTCTTTAAGTGAGCTCCTAAAACATGACCTGCGTTTGAATTAAAGTCATAAGTACTGACTTAGGAAAACCTTGTACAGCGCCATCCAAATTATTTATTTGATTGTGTGCAAACTGCAAAGAGAGCAGTACAGCAAACTGAAAGTACATTAAGATATATTTCACAGCTCACTCGCTATTTCTTCGGATTGCAATGGCAGTGTTGTTTCAGTAACTGTGATTCAGTTTCAGTGACTAAAACATTAATCATTAATCATTAACTGAATTAGAAAAGGGGAGGCTGTTGAGCTTTTCTGATGTTTTCGGATTTCGGATTCACTCGAATAACTGAGCAGGGGCCAGTACGTCTGAATAACAAAAAGAAAGCGAAGACAAAAGTTGTCCGACAAAAGGTTCTGTTACAACCTACGGGTTATAGCAGTTTTGTCATCAAGAGTTTTCTAGAATAATATTAGTTTGAAAATTGTCTAGAGCAAACATTCCCAGTTTAAAACAATTTTTTGAAAAGGTTCATAGGACCTTATGTCTATGTGCCATCCACTAAGCAAATGCCACTAAAGGAACACATGCGTATAATAAAATTTAAGGCGTTTAAGCATTGTAAAGGCTGCAGGAATAGCAGTCTCTATGCTTTTATTCTTGTATATATATATGTGGTAGACAGATAGCGAAGTTAGACACTTCTAGAAGTGTCTAGTCATTTTAGACACTTCGCAAAGTGCCTAGACACATTGCGAAAATTTTGTCAGAGTGACGTTTTTCTGCAATGTGTCTAGGCACTTCGCGTCTAGACACATGCAGAAAATTTCATTTGTCATGAACTATATATATGACTCCAATCAATTTATTTGTTGACACAACTGTGGTTCAACTTTCGGAAATTTGAAATATTTAGTTTTTACATATTTTACTGGATGTATACCTATACTTACATTTCGTCTGCAGTCTATTGTAACAAAGTCAAAACAACAAGATTAAATTAATTAAGTTAGCAATTAGCATTTTTATTTTTTCAAAAAGTGCTAAATTTCAAAAAGTTCCAAATTTATTATTGAAATTTGGTATGAAGTTTCTATGTATGTTGTAATCACAAAAATTGCGTCAATGAATTGAAGAGATTTGACATTAATTCTGAGCACCAACTTTTGCAATGAACAGTTTCAATTGCTTTTTCTGAATTTTTGCAGTTTGAAGTGCTTGTTCAGAATGTTTTGAACCACAGAGCTGTGCTGGACAACATCTGAAATGATATACGTACGTATATCTTTTAGTACCTTTTCAGGAATCAAGAAATGAGCATAAGTATACAGATTATAAAGTGATAACGTTAAAATTAGAAGGATATCCAGCATTTTTCCCTACATCTAAGCGCAACCTGAATTTCGCCTGGTTTTCTCTACTTATGATGTTATTTCTGTTTCTGTAATGGCTGAAAAGTTTTTGTAAATTTCAAATTTCAGAAAGTTGAACCACAGTTGTGTCAACAAATAATTTGATTGGAGTCATATAGTTCATGACAAATGCAATTTTGTGCATGTGTCTAATGAAGGTCAGACACTTCGCGAAGTGCCTAGACACATTGCAGAAGAACGTCACTCTGACAAAATTTTCGCAATGTGTCTAGGCACTTTGCGAAGTGTCTAAAATGACTAGACACTTCTAGAAGTGTCTAACTTCGCTATCTGTCTACCACATATATACGCTCTGTCCCTGCTTGAAAAGGCCCTTGGTGAAAAGAGAACCTGATTAAAATCAGATGACGGCCGGATTGTGGCATTTTAGTTGGAATCTGTTAACCTCCAGTAGTTTTGGCCAAACTTGAAAAATTTAGCCACACTTCAAAACTTTCTTCCGTCCTCGAGTCTGCAGAAAAATATAAAATACTCTGTCTTTGTTAAGCCCGGTTTATACTTGTCCGTTTGTCCGTTTGGGCGTTTGGGCGTTTGACCGTTTGGGCGTAGACTCAATTGAAATTAAGTTGTCCGTTTGTCCGTATGCGGGTGTCCGTTTGGGCGTAAGAAAAGTTGAGCAGTGTTGAACATTTTCTTACGCCCAAACGCCCAAACGGACAGACGGCCAAACGGACAAGTATAAACCGGGCTTTACAATGCGCATTTTTTTCTGGTTGAAGACAATGTCCCACAGAATTGAAATGTACGTACATATTGAAATATTAGATTTGCCAACCTCCCTTGTTCCGAATCGTTGCAAAAGGGCCGCTACGGCCTAAAAGGAGGTGGTTGGCATAAAAGTAAAGGTGGGATGAGCGATACTGCTATGGATACTCTATGCGTATTCATAGTTCTTCTTATTGTCGTTGCCAGTTGCATTATGGCACTTATTGTAGTGGTTTGCAAACTGTGGTGTGATAGGCGGAAAAAGAAAAATGACCTGTATTAGCAGAAAATGATGGAACAAGGACGAGTGCTACCTGAAAATTCCAGCTGGACAAACCCAGATCAAGCTTCAGACTCTGTGGAATTTAGTTTAGGATTTCGAAGGAAACGACCGAAACCTTGACGGAGGACAAGTAGTGATGGACAGCTAAATTGCTGAATAAAATACATGTTTTTATTTATTAAAGGGTTACATCTTGTGAATCACATTACATCACGTGAACTCCAAAAGGTTGAAGTCAGGGCAACAGACCAGTTTTGCTGTCCAGGAACGTAGCTGAGTGGTAGCCTACTCTATTGCTGTTTTAAAGCCGAAGCAGGGTGGTTCAATTGTCCTCTACAGACACATTTCTGCAATTTTTTGTATCTTGATTTCAACCTTTCAAAACAAAACAGAACAAAACCTTATAAGTTTAAGCACAGGAGAATTTCGAGTTAACTTAAATTTAACTTGATATTTTTCTCCATTGTTTTTTACTGATCCGATTGTCCGTTTATCCGTTGCTCCGTCCACAGGTTACGTAAGCATGAAGCGGTCACACTCTTCTTTTTATTATTCTTGCTGGAGCAGGAATACCTATGATCGGTTGGTTGCATCTTTTTCTTTTGTACGTGATAGCGCTGAGAAAGGAGACTATGTTTAACACATGTCTAGCTATGTACTATTTTTGCTTGCACAATATGCAAATTAGATTTTGCAGCAACAAAGTTACACAAGGTAAATAGCAAGAGAAAGGGAGTTCTGTATAAATTGTAGTCCCCTAATAATAGAAAGTATCATTTGCATAGGCCCAACTTTTTGAACCTCCCTCAACTTGGCAGTCCCACTTGCTGAGTCAAAGCTAAATACAATTGAGACAGTCAGTTTGGACTGAAATACAATTGAGGCACGTGTTTATTTAATTGAGACACGTTTAAATAATGTATAAATTTAATCAAAACCTGGGGACTTCTAAATAGAGGTAAACAGTCCCACTTTTGAGTCACAAGATTTTATTTGCTCTGTGGATGTGCATACATTTCCTGGAAATGAGCCACTCCTTTAAAATCTTTATGAGTCAGCGACGAATTTTAAAATTAAGTTTAAATTTGTCATTTTTGTTTCTGGAACGATAAATGTTTACTAGCTAAGGTCTGGCTCGATGTTATTGAGGTGAAAGGGGCGCCCAAAACAATACTTGCGTTCAAAAGGCGTGGGGAGGACATAGGTGTACCTCTACCTGGGGCGACAGGTGGGGGGAACCCACCCGCCACCATAGGTGTACCTGGGGGTGGGGGGTGGGGAGGAACCCCTCCCCCCAACTGGAAAAGTCCCGACCCCACCCACCCAAATTTGCCAGACCCCACCCTCAAAATTTTCAAAATTTTGCCTCAACATTAGAAAACTTTTAAAAATTTGTTTTTGGAACGATAAATGTTTACTAGCTAAGGTCTGGCTCGACGTTTTTGAGATGGAAGGGGCCCCAAAAAAAATAGTTTCCTTTGGGGGGGGGGTTGGGGGGTACCCCCGTCCCCAAAAATTTTGAGCCAATTTACTCCCCCCCGGAGATTTTTTGGCTTACCCTCCCCCAACCTTCGGCTACCCCCCGAACGCCCCCTGCGATTTTTGGACCCAAACATTTAGCTAAATTTGGCTAAAAAATAGTCATTTCTTGAAGAAATTTTCTCAAATTTTGGCTTTGAATCGCTTTAAAATTCCCTTCACTTCCCCCAGGTTGTGTACTTACCCTCCAAAAACTTTCGGCTACCCCCCCCCAAACCCCCCCAACGATTTTTGGACCCAAAATGTTACCTGTTGGCTGAAAAATGATCATTTTTTCAAATTTTTTTCTCAAATTTTGGCTTAATATCGCTTCAAAACGTTGCAAAAACGCCTAAAACGTTAAAAACAAGCCTTATTTTGAAGAAAAAATGGTAGAAACTCAAGAAATTTTCCATTTTTTGCCCATTTTTGGAAATTTCTGAGGTCCAAATTTTGGGAGGGGGTACCCCACCGAAGTTCTAAAATTTACCCCCCTCCCCCCGAAACCCAAAGTTCCAGGGAAACGATGGGGGTGGTTGGGGAAGAAAAAGGGTAAAAACTCAAGAAATTTTCCATTCTTTGCCCATTTTTGGAAATTTCTGAGGTCCAAATTTTGGGAGGGGGTACCCCACCGAAGTTCTAAAATTTACCCCCCTCCCCCCCGAAACCCAAAGTTCCAGGGAAACGATGGGGGGGGGGGGTTGGGGGAAACCCCCCAACATTTTCGACCAACTTTACTCCCCCTCAGATTTTTTGACTTACCCTCCCCCAACGTTTGGGTACCCCCCCCCCCGAACCCCCCCAATGATTTTTGGACCTAAAAAGTTTGGCTAAATTTGGCCGAAAATTGGTCATTTTTTGAAAATTGTTTGAAATTTTGACCTAAAATCGCTTTAAAACGGTGCAAAAACGCCTAAAACGTTAAAAACAAGCCTTCGTTTGATGACAAAAGGGCTAAATTACGGAAAAGTTTCTATTTTTCGCTATTTTTCGAAATTTCTGAGGTCCGAATTCTGGGGGAGGGGGGTACCCCCCATCACATTTCGGAGGTCGGCCAAGATTTACCCCTTTAGACCCAAAGTTCTAGGGAAACTATGCCAAAAACCATACGTGCAAGCAAGCATAGGTGTTTATTGGGGAGAAGAAGGGGGGAGTAACCCGCCCAACCATGCTTCCAAACTACCCCCAAAAATTTCTGGAGGCCACCCCTAAACTGGTGGGGATAGTCTCGCCGAAGGCCCGAAAAATTGGATGTTTTTGGGTAAATTTTACAAATTTTTTCAAAAAGGTCCAAATTTTTGGCTTAAAGTTAAAGTGTTCATTGCGAGAAATACACGTTTGTAACCGTTTTATGGACTTTCTAACTCAATATTGACCTTAGTTTGGTGTTAGAAACATGTTGGCAGTCAAGACTCCAATGTAATGTTAAAATTACTTAATGGTTGGATGTTTGGCATTAGCAATGATTGAAAATGTGATTTTCTGGCATAAAAAATGAAAAAAGTTTTGGGGGAGGTTTGGTGGGGGGAGTCGTGGGGGATTTGGGCTTGGGGGTCTAATAAGGGGGCCCCCACTCCAAATCCCCGTTACACCCGTTTGGGTTGGGGGAGTAGAAGGTCCGAATTTGGCTCGGGGGACCCGGGACCCCACCAAAATCTGGGGGGTGGGGAGAATCCCCCCTAAACTGTACCCAAGTTGTTTTACCTAAAAATGCTTCTTTTTCGATGTGGGGGAGGGGAGGGGCCCCCCAACCCAGATCCCCGTTACACCTATGCGTGCAAGGCGTGGGGGGATGGGCATATAGGGGGTCCCCTCCCATGCCCCCCCTATTGGTGTGGTAGGGCAAAAAATCCTCCTAAATTTTCGATTTTATGCCATTTTTGGCCAAAAATCTGGTAGCAAAAATTTTAAAATCTTGGGGGGGGTCGCCAAAATTTGTCATTTTGGTTGGGGTTCCCCCCACCCCCCACCACATCTATGACTCCTCCTCCCAAATCTAAACCCCTAAAATTTTCAAACCCCCACCTAAATTTTTGAAAATTGTTAGCCGCAAATTCGAACTTTGAGACTCTTAGGGCCTATTTCTTTAAATATTAAAATGGTCGGATTAAACGGATTAAAAATCAGCCGGATTAAAATTATAATTGCTATTTCTTTAATGCATGATTAAACTGATTAAAATTAACTCGTTTAATCAGACCATTATTAATCCGCGGATTAAACGAGTTAATTTTAAGCCATTTAATCGCCATTAAAGAAAAAGCTATTAAAAGTTTCAATCCGCCAAATTTTAATCCGTTTAATCCGCGTAGCTGCACGATGATTAAAACCAAGTTGAAAATGCAGGCTGCAGAATAAACGAATTAAAATTAATCTTTAAAGAAACAGTGATTAAACAGGTCGGATTAAAATTAACTCGTTGATAATTTAATCCGAAGTGTGAATAAAGAAACAGGATTATATTAAAATCTTAATCCCAGGTGCTTTAAAGAAATGGGATTAAATTTAATCCGTTTAACTCGTTTAATCCCGCTGCATTAAATTTTAATCCGTTTAGTCCGAGGTGCTATTTCTTTAATGCAGATTAATTTTAATCTAATCCGCTTAATCCTTAAAGAAATACGGCCTTAGCTGATGTATCTCAAATGTAGTCTTCTATGAGGAAGTTCCAATTCTGCAAGGCGGTCGTCATAACTTGGTCTCCTAGTACTTAATTCTCTATAATCTCTATGTGTGGTATTATAAACCTAATCATTGAAATACGGTAGCTTAACAAAGAACTACATACAATGAATTCTCGATCAGGAAAACTAAGTAATTACTAAATATAAGTCTGAAGATGAAATATAATAGATCTCCAAAGAGAATATATCCTATTTGTGAATTCGTCATTGAAAACAATATAATGACTACAAATTTTGAAAAATCATGGTGGAATTTTGCCTAATTTACTTAATATTTAACCAAATCAAAAGCGAAACCTGACAAAAATTTATTTAGTGTATATATGTATGCAGAAGCATTTAGTGTATGTATGTATACATGTTATAGGATATTCATAATAACGTCATTAATCAGAGTTTCTTCTTCCTTCATTTTCACATCAGTGGTTGGATCCGGCGTACGTTGTTCTCCAGTAGACCCAAAACCATTTCCACTCCGGTCTGTGACATCCAAATTCAGAACCACTGTTACATAGGTATTCCTATCTTGCTCACATATAAGTTGTGCAATACGATCCCCTATGTTCATCGTAAAATCCTGACTACTCAGGTTGACTACTACAACACCTACGTTCCCCCGCTAGTCACCATCGATCACTCCTACCATCACACCAATCCTTACTTTCAAGGCTAATCCAGATCGAGGCGCAATTCTTCCGTAACATTTTGGTGCTAAAGTAATGGCAATGTCCGTCTGAATTAGTATTCTTCCCAAAACAGCAGGTACCACACAGTGTCTGGCACTGAAACGTTCATAACCAACGCGATGAGGCGCGTGTTGGCAGCATGTCATGTTTTGACAACAACTGGACTTTAAGCTGATGACTCTTGGCTTTAGAATGCAGCACTCGACTATAAAAGGAGAAAAGTTTTAAGTTACAATTCATTTGCTCTACCATGTCGGAACAAAGGGTGTGCTTTATAAGTCTTGTTTTAGTTCGGTTGGAACACGATCACACGATTTCGCTGTGATTATGAAAATGGCAATGATTATTTTGGACAGATCTTGAAGTTTATGATTGAGTATGAGTTTGGCGTGGGAGCACCTCAACAAACATTAAAACTCGCTACCGAACACACAGAAATTATCAGCTTCATTAAAGAAGCGTCCAAGAAGAAATGGAAGACAACCGCAGCTACCAAAACTATGGACCAACGGATTACAAGCATATGTAAACTGCTTAATGAATTTAACCCGTCTTAAATTGTAATGAAAGGATACCGACAACGTCAGATTATCACAAGAACGATCAGAATGAATGATATTACTATTCCTGTAAAGGATCCTCATATGTTCATCCTGTACTGCAACCTGGAACTTTCAACTTTTTCCTCAAGCTAATCCTCCACTACTCCAAGTGTTTGCACAGCAACGGCTAGATCGCGTATGGAAGCATACGTCATATGGAACTCAGATAACTCAGCATGAAGGCAATCTTAACCAGTAAACTTATTGTATCTTATATAGTTTGTATAATTATGTAATACCTATACTTACTCAATAAAGACAATATTATAGTTGATTGTAGATAATCATACATACAATACAATAGTGACCGTACGTGTAAGACTATAGTCCGTCATTCAAGATATATTGCTTATCGGCGGAAGCCGACAAACTAATTTTATTAGTTTTTATTGAAAATAGTTGGTGTTTATAGCTTCTGATCATATTCATTACATGACGACGAAATGTCTTCCTGATCCATAAATATCTGATGAAGTTTTCGTACTGTGGACAGTATGATAACTTCATCAGACTTACGCTGCTTTATACCACAATGCAAACCAATATCACACTTACGACCTACAGGACGACAAAGCTATTTACCTATACAGACAAGTACAGACATATTGGCTTGCGGCTACTTTATCAGAAACTTGTTTAGCTTCAATAACATTTACAGACTCTAATTTATTGTTGATATATTATTTTGAAAAGCAAGCAGAGCAGGCAATTATTGTAATTACTTGTTGTTTTTGTTGTTGTTGTAGTTGTTGCTCCCATCCAGGAATGCTGTATGTTGGAATGTTAATACCTTCAAAATGTTGACTATCACTAGGTAGAGCCACTTCCTGCACCAGCTGTAGGACCCGGAAAATGACATTAAGGAACCACCAAACCAGGGGTGTTAATCCAAATACAGGTGAACTATTTCCAAATAACCTAGGCTTGGGGAACGAGCCCGACCACCGAACGTAGCCACTTATTACCAACCACAGGAGCACCTTTCCAACACCATCTACGGGATCGGGACCAATTCAGAAACCAGGACCATGTGCCTCAGCGTCTGGACCCGGGGAATCACCAAATTGAGCACCGAGCAGAAGCAGAGTGTATCAGCAACCCCTAGAGCGCAACTTCCAACCACATCTACAGGATGGTAACCTGTGCAGAAACCAGGACCATCATCTGGATCCGGGAAATGGTAGTGAGGACGTAAAAACCCAGAAGGTTCACCGGCATACCTTGGTGGATTATTTTCGGGGCGAACCACATCGTGGCGGTCATTCATGGGATTAGACGAAAACATTCTATCAAAACCACTTTCAGAGTATTGTTCGTTGAGAGAAGCAATACTGCGTTGTGGTAGGCAGGAATCATATAGGCAATAAAGGTCTTGTGATCCATACATGCGATCATAAAACGAATAGTCTTAGCTAATAAGCAACTCATGGTGAAGTGATTATTAGGGAGTTTGAGCTGTTCTTTTCTATCGTTTTTCAGCAAAAAATAGTTCATTAAGTATAAAGCATATTCCAAATGTGATGAAATTATTTAGGTAGCTGGAGCAGAAATTTTAGCTATATTTATATAACTTTAATGTTGTTTTTGTTTTAATTTATGCCGTTAATCTCTTGAATAGTTCTTTTTGAAAATACAGTCCTGATTGATAACCAATTTTGTTCTCATGAAAATTGAACCTTAGGCATTGCATTACTGCATTCGAAATTCCTTTCACTTGACACAAAACAGGATAATCACTGTAAAAAGTGAAATTGCAATTGTTTAAATTTGCGTAATCTATTTATAGCTATATCACTGGGTAATTGAAAATGAGGCGATGTTGAGAAGAAATATCTATTACGAATTAGATTATACGATTGTCATGCGTATTTGTTCTTCTTTTCAAGAATTATTGTACATAGTTTTGTACAAGTGGAGTAATTTTAATACATATCAGAGCTATCACTCAAAATGAATTAAAGCTAAATTATATTAACGTGACAGTAACCTTGGTTCCTGTTGAAATTTTGCTGTTCCAGTTTACGATTAAAATTTTCTTTAAGCTGTTTCAACTGACGTTCTTGTTTTTAATGATACAAATCTGAAGTGATTAATACCTTGCATTTACGTTTAATGGCATTATGATTTCACCTTTGTAAAACCCATAATTTAATTTTTACATTTTTGTTTTGCGGCAAGTTTTCATCGGCTTAGAAATGGGTTTTTACTGTCTGAATTTAATCTGGCAATCTACTCACACGAACAACGTAATGAGAGACAAAATCATCGCTTATAGCTTTTGTTAAATTAGTTTCACTTTTAAATTAACTTTGAAAGAAGTCATTTTCTTGTATGAGTTGAATAGCTTGTAGTTCGTCTGCTGATTGAACGTTTTTCGTGGTGGTCTCAGCCGCTGCGAATATGCTATATTCAGAAGCTGCTCTGATGCAACGAAATATGTGTTACTCAACGCTGCGTTAACGTGCAGTTTGTGTTAGTCATCTAAATGTAACTTAAAAGAGAAGCATGCAATGTCACAGAGATGGCAATTAGTTATGACTCTGGGCGAAACCCAATAGAATGATGGTGCAATAAAATCTATTTAAAATCTTCAATGTCGAATGTCTTTCGAGCGCTGGTGGAAAAACAAAGCCTTCAAAATAACTCTACTAATTCACTTCGTAGAGCTCAGAAAAAGTAAGTCGTGTATGGGAGCTTTGTTTTTATGAAAAATAGTAAAATTCGTCAAACTAAGTACTATCTGTTAGAAATAATCTCTAAGGACGGAAAAGGAATAAAGAAATCGTTGCATCTATTTTGCAATGAAATATTAAATATGTACTGATAATCTCACAAAATGTATTCTACTTGAGAGCAGTATATACTTGTTGGTAATTAGAATCTATGAAGCGTTTATAATGTAGTATAACAAGTCGTTCTGTACGTAAGCCCAAATTTCAAGGTCCATAAACAACATTTTCTCAATCGTTTTAAATAATCAATCCAAATAACGAAAAAGCCATGAATTCAGCATTTGATATTCGACAGTTCAGTTTCGACGGCTTCACCTCAGTCAAGTATTTGACAGGTTCACTCGCTCGAGGCTAGCTTTCTGAAACAACCACATATTGAGATAATCTGTCAAATGTTCAGTCAACCACCTTGACAGATTTATAATCTGAGTCCAGCTTAACAAGAGACCACCTGTGATTGTCAGAAATAAACCAGAAAATTCCGGATAGCTTTGTCTCTGAACTTCTAGAATTAGCCTTCAGCAATAATTGTCTTTTATTATGACGACAATTGGACAATAGCTTACTACGGACAGATACCTCAGCGTGACAATTTGTCATGCGCACTGTCATATGATAAATGTATGAAAACCAGAAAATGATAGTAAGCTAGGCCTCGGAGTATATAAATAGAGACATTGTTAATTTGTTTCACATTGTACAAGTAGTGATAGTTACCTTAACCACTTACCAGAATTGTTATGAATATCTTAATTTCAATTTTGAACAAGATTCCTGCATCAACGGCAATAAAGAAAGTGAGTCCTGTATTTTCATATATTTGAAGTAATTGTAACAAACCAAACAATGCCCCCCCTTTAAACTTTGTACAACTTTAAAATTTAAACCTTTTCTTTTAAAACTTAAACCTTTTCTTTTAAATTGTTTTTAAATCATTCTAAATACGTCATTTTTTCATCATTTTGCGCCTTTAGTTTCATGCTCTAGTTCCTACACATCCGTTTACAAAAAACATGTATAAACTTTAAACTCTTGTCTTTTGGGGCATTCTGACACTTTCTTTCTTCATGAAACCTTTTGTCTCTACAGTTCTGACTGCAACTATACATTACATTACGTTTTCCCGACAAGCACAATCTTTGCTCCTTACGAAATCATTCAGAATAGTTGAGTTCCTCCCGGAGCCGTTTTAATTGAATATTTAAGCTTACCTTGAGTCTCTTCCGAGACCCTTACTCTAAGTTGAGCTCCTCCCGGAGTCTTTTTTGAGTTTTGCATTGTCGTTTACCCCGAGTCTCTCCGGAGACCCTTTTATTGCATACTATTCGCATTGTCTACTCTACACCTCTCCCGAGGTTCCTTTCGTCGTCTGACATTGTAACTAGCTGTAACCTGCCTGCACAAAAAATAGCTGCTTTGCCATCTCACCATCTAACCGAAGCCGTTACATTGGTGTGAGGAGTGGGATACTGCGTCCAATCAGTCAACGTGCATGCAACGGACCCCACCCAGAACTCAGAAGACAACAGCAGCCGCAGCAGCTTCAGCTTCAGCCCAGTCTACCAGATCAACGGAGCCACAAAGCTCGAGCAGCGACGCCTCTGTGAATCCACAACCACCACAGCCAACCCAATCCTCAGTAACAGCAGTGCCTGACACCGCCCAGTCAAAATCTTCCTCGGAAACCCGCCTCTTGTCCCCAGAGGAAATCCAACACCACTTGCGGCAACAGGCCTACCAGATCCATCAGGATGGAACAAATATCAGTAGCCTCAGTTCCAGCCTCTGCTTCCTTGAAACCCGTCACACCGCACTTGATAGCGGACTAGGCCAGCGATTGCAACAAATCGGCGCTGATCTCCGCCGAGTCCAATCAGACATCAGACCCTAATGTCCTCGCACAACTAAGACAGATGAATCCTATAACTCAGCTTGACTCTTTGCGTCAGGGCATTGATCAGCTGATCTAGCAACCTCAGATTCATCAACCTCAGGTGCCATACCTGAATGATTTGCCTCGACAATTTAACGTCGGTGCTGTGAATAGTCAGCCAGCTGCAGGTCCCACGCCTTTGTTGCCAGCGGCCGCAATGTTGAATTCTTCTGCTGGCATTGTAACCTGCAGAAAACCGTTGAGCAACTCCAAGAGTCGATTCACAAAAAGTACTTAAACGGCTTCACTTAAACGAAGTGGTTTTTGTGAAACCAATTTCTACTTAAACTACTTAAACGACTTAAACGACTTAAGGTGGTGATTCCTTTTGGAGACATCAACTTTGAACCACTATTATTCATTCATTATTTGGAGTTAAGAAGCCATCTTTATATCAAAATGTAGCTTAACATTTTCTCGTTTTAATGAGTACAATGAATCTAAGTTTGGCTTTCCAAAATGTTTTTCCTGTATTTTAGAAGAAGTATAATTTTTCAGATTTTTTGCAGGCTGAAGTAAATTTTTTCGCAGGACATCGGTTAGAGCATTCGATACCTCTATCAAATAGCTGGGGACCCTTTTTTAGTTATTGTGATATCGGTCTTCGTTATGGAGAAATAAACTAAAATGTCTGCGCAACCTGGATTTTGCCTACTTTTCACTACTTTGGCAAGCCACTACTTCAGTTAGAAAGCAGTTATCGGGGCAACTAAAAAAGGGTCCCGGGGTATTTTTGTGTAGAACACATCTGCTAAGTGGCAACTCTCTAGCTTGCATACTAAATTCTGCACAATCGCTGGAAAAAATTTGGTCGTGTTTTTGCAAAAACTACATTTTTTGTGATAGCAGCCTAAGGGATAGCAATTGTACGATGGTCATGCCTCCGATAATTAGCCTCTGTGAGACCTTTAAATCGACACCTTTAGTTAAATTTTACGGCTTTCGTAGCTCAAGAAGTAGTGGATTATTTGATTTCTGCAGAAAGGACAAGTTTTTGACGCCAAAATAAGAAAATTGGCTATATCTCACGATAGGGAAAAGCTAGAAAGTTGCTTCCAAAAGCAAAATTGTAGAGTTTAACGCGTTCTTTCGAATGGATATAGTCATAGCCATGCAGCTGCTGCCAAACGTTCAGAAATTGGCAAAAACAGCCCTGAACGCAAATGTTGAATTTTTGAAGCGCGATTGCGCAGAGGGTGTTAGAACGCTGAAACAACTTATTTTGGAAAGTTTCGTTGAATTTCATCCTGGTTTACGCCGTCAATCAACAATATGTGCCCAAAAGGAATCACCACCTTAACTTAAGTCGTTTAAGTAGTCCCCCTTTCACAAAAAACCAGCTACTTAAGCTTTAAGTAAAGTGGCGTTTCACAAATACAGGTCTACTTAAACTTTCAGCGAAGCCGTTTAAGTAGAACTGCTTTCATAAAAACTACTTAGTTTAAGTAGTTTAAGTAGATCGCTTAAATGCAGTTCAAAATCAGTCATTTTTAAGCTCCGTAGATTTACGGGGCTTAAACGACTTAAACGAAAAGATTACTATTAAGTGAACATTTTAAAAGCTTCATAGCGTACGCAATGTTGGGAGTTGTGAAGCCGTTTTTGCATCTTTCGAAAGCTCTTATCGAGTACTTTAATTTTACAATATCGTTGCAAACGTAAATATTTTCGAAAATCCGTTAATACTTCAAATACTAAATTTTTTGTCTAAATTTGGCTTGTATATATCAGCTTCTAAATGAAAAAGAAACCTTCTAAATGAACTTGATTTGCTCAAACATGTTGTCCCAATTGAGAACCAATTGTTTTACACAATTAACAAGTTGAATTATATAAGAACGTTTTGAGTTATCTTGCTAGCTATCATGATTCCATTTAGCGACATCAACTTTGAACCATTAGTATTCATTTAATTCTGGGAGCTAACAAGCCATCTTACATCAAAATGGCTGAACATTTTTAAGTGTACAATAAAATGAATATTGGTTGTCTATAATTAAACTAATGATTTTTAGAAGAAGCGAAGTTTAAAAGAATTGTTTACCGGCTGAAGTAACTTTTTGCCGAGACATCTTTTACATAAATCGGTACCTCTGTCCAATCGCTGGGGAACCCTTTTTAGTTATTATGAAGTAGCTTTTAGTAATGGAGAATTTGGCAAAATGTATGCGTAACCTGGATTTTATCTCCAATTCTTAACTTTGACAAGCTGTCGCTTTCGCCAGAAAGCGGCTACGAGAGCAACCCTCATAGATAATTTGATTTCCACAAGTCTCTGGTTTTTGATGCCATAAAACGAATAATTTATGTAAAGGCGTGTCTGCTCGCTGATTGGCTCACTTAAGCCCAAGACTTTCCTTTGGTAATTTATTAGTAATTTTATTAGCTGCATCAACCTAATTATAGTAAATACACTGCACAAGGGAAGCAGCAATTTAAATGCTGGCCCGTATCTTATAAGGTACTGGTTTCCTTTCGGGTATTTTTGACTCATACGGCTTTAATCCTTTACGTAAATGGTTGAAACTTACGAAATAAGCTATTTCCATGCTCTTTAATATTCTGGGACCAGTCTCGTATTTTTAGGCCAAAAGATAAGAAAGTTTAGGTTTTTGGCCTTAGGCTCCCAGTAGGTAGAGAAGACGCGGGATTGGTTGTTATGGCTGGAAAGAGGACACGAAAATGAACATTTGGCTTTTACAACTTTTGAGCTATCTCCAGTGGTTAAGTCAGTATAAGCAAAAAACTGTTTTTTGGGTCAAAAAATGGCCATTTTCGAGGAAATCACTTTTTTCAAAATTACTGCCACATGTTACGGACAAAGTTGGCTTATTTATAGTCAACCGATACAGCGTCTAAATGCACATTTTATGAATGCCTGTTAGCTGAACTTTATTGCTTTAAGCTAGAGATTTGGCCGAAAAACCATTTTGGCGAAACTGCGATTATTTTGTTTCGAACATCGATTTCTCAAAAACTACTCGACAGATTCCGGAGATTTTTGGCAGAATTGAAATTCGTACTTCTGCGGAGGGACGTTTTTCTTGGTTTGAGCTAAAACAACTCCAGTTGCGAGAAAACTGAATACAAAGTTCAGAAATTTCGAGTCGCCGCACACTTGCCGGATGTTCTGGAGTATTGAGGCTTGTTGAGCCAAATCCAGAAAAACGTCCCTCGGCCCATATGTCCTCTGTATGATAGCACAAGAAAACATTTTGGCAGACTCTTCAGTTTAGAGAAATCGATGTTCAACAATGTTTGGTCTATATTCATCCTGTTAGATGTCAGCAAGTCTGAAAATTTCTGCCACTTTTTTGCGAATTTTGCTAGTTTCGTAAGCTCATGAGAATCTACAGATAATAAGCTTTAAAACGATGTATAGAGCTCTTTCCAACTCCTAAAATTGCGAAAGTAAAAGCGTTTCAAAAAAATCACCATCAAAGCAGCACTGCACAAAAGGATACCACCACCTTAAAGTGCACATTTGCTGTTGAAATTTAGTCAAATTTGCTACATCATTGTCGAAAACATAAAAAATCGGGTTTTTGTGAAATTAGCTTTAATTCGTCAGAACTTAAAAATTTTGAATAAATCTGACTAAAATTAACAGTTTTCTCAAAATATTGAGCTTGTTTGCTCGTTAAACAATTTCATAAAAGGTAGCCATCGGGAAGACATTTCTTTAGAAGCTGGAACCGGCCGCTTTTATTTTGATTTCCGGCGCTTGGAGAAATCCATGCTCAAAATTGTTTTCATGCAACCGCATGTCCAAATAGAACTGCTGAACTATTAGACAGATGTACTCTGCGTAGTTGTAGCAAGTACATTCCAAGCTTTAAAGTATATAACTGAACTGAAGTCTGAATTGATTAATTTACGGGCTTTTAAAGTTTGCCGCAAATACCGGACCAGCACCTTTAAACTACCATTATGATGTTATTGTAACATTCGATTCATTAAAAATCGGCTTAAACGACTTAACTTAAACAACTTAACTTAAACTTCTTAAAAATTTGTTTCATAAATAAATGACTTAAACTACTTAAACTACTTAAATTTAGTCGTTTAAATTAAGTCGTTTAAGCCATTAAGCCGTTTAAGTATTTTAGGTAGTTTAAGTCGTTTATTTATGAAACGAATTTTTTTAGAAGTTTAAGTAGTTTAAGTTAAGTCGTTTAAGTTAAGTCGTTTAAGTTTTTTGTGAAAGGACCCCAAGAGCAAATGGCGCAGCTCTCTCGCCAGATGTCCCAACAAAGGTTTGAAACGCCTCGTCGGAGCAATGGAAATGGTCAACGAAGAGACTTCGGATCCCGTCAGTTCACTACGGATTCGCGTCCGATCTGTCAGTACTGTGGTCGGCCCGGTCACTATGCTGCAGCCTTTAGACAGAGGCAGGCGCAGGTGCAGGAAATGAATCAGACGTCTAGGCAAGATGGAGGAAACCGATCCTCAAAGGGAGCTACCTCAAAGTTCTCTACTCTTGGCATCCTGCTCTTCTTTTCCTTCTTCTTGGGTGTTTTTCTGGGCACTGTAGGCACAGGCAGGTAACGTGCTCATCGCGCCTGAACACCCTATGCTTTGCTTGTCTGATGAAGGCAAGTCTTTTTGGAAACCACCTGAACCACTACAGTGCTATGTGTCGTTCACTGACCCTGACTCTCAACCACTGGCAACAGATGGTTTGCTCTATAAACGCAACTACGTTCAGTATAAGTCAAAGGTATATAAATGCACGAAGGTGAAACAAGAAAAAGACGTGAAGACATATTTCTTGGGTACTCATCACATAGAGCTGGATAAAAAGGTTAACAGCCGTGTAGACGCAGATGAGTGCTACAACATGAGGGAATGGCACAGGTGATCGGGGGGCCCTCTCGCAGAGACTGGTGACCTCTACGAAACAACCAAACAGTTAGAATGGTGGTGTAGAATGTTAGAAAGAAATTTGGTGGCGTCAAGGTGAGCAATGGAGTTGGGAGATGCAAGAACGTAGGAGGCTTAGGTGATGTGGTTTTGAAGAAAATAGATGGACAACAGACGACAGTCATTGAAGGACTGATAGTACGACAATCCGTAAAAAGGAGGTCTGAAAGAATGGGTGGTACAAATTAAATGGGGAATCAGAAAAGGAAACTTGAATTTGGTGGTGCTGTTTCTTGCGGAAAGCGGTACAATGTGAATCTGGACTCTTGGATCTAGAAGCAGTGGTTGCAGCAAAAGGCACTGGAGCCAAGCCTAGACTGCTTTAATAATTGTTTATTTTTTTTTTTTTTTTTTGTTTTGGGTTTGTAAATAATTATTTTTTTTTTTATTTATTTGAAAATAAAAATTTTTTTAATTGGGTATAGGGGGGGAAAATTTTTTTAAAGAAAAAAAAAAAAAAAAAAAGGAGGGTTTAAAAAAAAGTACAAAAATATTTTTTATTATTTTTAAATTGTAGTTTGTATGTATTTAATTTTTTTTTTTTTTAAATTGAAGAAAGTAGGAAGAAGGGGGTGTGGGGGGGAGAGGGAAAAAAAAAGAAAAAAAATATTGAGTTTGGGAAAAAATAGTAATTAATAAAATAATAATAAATTATTAAAAGAAAAAATAGAAAATATTAAAGAAAAATTTGTGTGGGGAATTTGTTGTAAAAAATTGTAAAAAAAAAGAATTACGAATAAAAAAAAATTATCGTTCAAGCAAAAATTAAATTAAAATAAATTATATTTAAAATAAATAAGAATAGAAAGGATGGAAAGGGGTGGGAGTGGTGTGGGGTAGTAAAGTTATAGATAGAGTAAATAAATTTTGAGTTAAATTGTATAAAAAATTTTGGGAAAGAGAGGGTAGGAAGAGGGGGTGGGGGTGGGAAAGAACTTTTATAATTTATTTTAATTTAGTTAATTGTATTTAATAATATTATAATGTAGAGAAAAAAATGAATTGGATGAAAGGGGAATAGTGGAGGTGAAAGAAAAGTGAAATAAAAAAGAGAATAAAATAGAGATAATTTATATAGTAAATTTATATGAAGTAAAAAAATTTGGATAAAAATAATAAAAATGTATTATATATATTATATATATTAAATTTAGTGTATTTTTAAAAATTTTAAAATAATTTAAAATAATTTATAATTAGATTAATTTAATTAAATAGAAATAAACAGAGTAGGTAGGAAAGTATGACAAATATGAGACAGGGGAATAATACAGTTAAGGATGTAGAAGAAAAAAAAAATAAAAAATTAAAAAAATAAAAAATTATAATAAAATAAATATATTTTTTTTTTTGTTTTATTGCTTGTTTTGTTTGAGTTATTGGTTTTTTTTGGATGAGGAATATGTGTGGAATAGTGATATAAAAAAACTGGAGGATAATAAATACAAAGAAGAGAAAAAAAAAAAAAATAAAAAAAAAAATTATAATAAAAAAAATAAAATATTAGATTAATTAAAAAAAAGAATAAAAATAAGTAGTATAGCACGTCTGTATGGCGCTAAAACCCTATTTCAAGTCATGGACAAATTATTTACGTTTAGTGGTTATGTAGACGTGCCATACTATTTTAGTTGCATTAAACTAATTGCTTTATGTGTTCTGACCTGAATAAATGGCCAGTCTTTGTTGATGGTGTGGTTTCAATTATAACCAAATGTATTTTCAACTTTTATTTACAGCATAAGCATATTTACAATGCATATCATAAGGACATCATATAAATATGTATTTACATCCGAAAACGTTACATATTACTAAACAATTACAAGCATTTCTTATGCAAAATAAGCACGTTAGCTTAACCGCATGTTCTTCAAATTTTGATGTAAGCACAATGTGAAGCAGAGTTATCTAATGCATTCATAGCCAAGCACAGTATAATTAAACTATGTACAAACATGTTTTTACGAACATTTTTTACAAGCTAAACAATGTACAATCGTTTTTAGACAAATAAACATATTTTACTAATAACTGAATTTGTTAAATGGTTTTGGAAATATTTGTTTTTTCTATTGATGATATAAGTGAGGTATAATCTTTTCTTATCAAATCAATCCAGAACCATTTATTCTTAGCAAATGCTTTCACACATTTAGGGCAAGGTAAATTTTTTAGTTCAAACTCATGAATGAACAGATTGTACAATATATTCATTCGATAATAATTGCTTTGATAAGGAACAACGCAAACCCATTCCGACGGCATATGACTGTGGTTATATTTTTTGTGGTAGCCATAAAGCGCGTCAACTGGAGGATCTCGTTCTCTTCCGAAATGAAACTTGTGGCAAAATACTTCAAGTCTGTGAGTCAATCTTCCATATTTTATTACCTCCAAACCACTGTCCTGCTCAACATTCGATACAACCTCAAAGCATACCATTCCAGGAAAAGTCTTTCTCATAAAATGCAAGATTCCTTGAATGTCATTCTCAGGATTGTGGTTAACGTATCCGCCTGTTTTCCAATAAATAAGATTATGAGCCATCAAGCATTTAATTTCATTGAAGTCCCTGTAGATGCAGTTGCTAGCCGGCATACCATGAAAGTCATTATAATGAGAAAATAATTCGTAGAGGAATAATAATAAGTAACGGCTTTCAGATTGCACAAGGATATAAAATTCCTGATAATTGTCCATTCCTGAAATATATACATATTTCAGTTAATCCAAATTATAGGTTCACAATATCATAGCCTAAGGGTACAGTTGAAAAATCGTCCAAAATAAGTCTTTTATCAAAAGTTGTTCGAAAACGTTTAGAACTAGATTTATTCTGTAATTGGGCTGTCCGTTTGCATCTGGATATAGAGCTGCTATCCACATTGACAATTCGTGCTCCTTCGTTTGTTGCTATATCCTTCATAACTTGAGGAGTGATGACTGCAGCATTCTTGAACGTTAATTTAATTCCCTTGATTTTATAGTCAGCAATCGGCCCTGCAGTTGTATTTACACTGTAGCCGTAGCTTTTTGGTCCAGTAGACCAAAATTCGGATGCAGAGGAACCTTTGCCATATTTGTCTTTAAGTTCATCTTTGAGTTCCCCCAAACTGTCTCCTTCAGGCAGTTCCTCTTGATTAGGACGGGATACGTAAATAATACTATCCGTGTCACAGTACAATGTTCGGTCCCCAGTTATTTTCAAGTAAGTGAAAAGTTTTATTCTAGCGTAGGCAGTGGTGAAAGCTCCAATTATTATATTATTGAAAGGAGCTGGGCAGGCATAATCCTGACTGCTTTTATATTGCAGCAGCATTAGGTTGTCTCCAACTATGATTGCATCCGTCACTGTCTTGGATTTATCCAGCAACTGCTTGACCAGCTGTTCATATGAATTGACGTATGTTGTCTTGTACTGGTTTTCCTTCTGAGCAAACTTTCCCCAAAAGCTGAAACAATAAGATACTGAAACAATAAATTAATCTCCAAGAAACAATTCAGCTAACTTGCGCAAAAGTTTAAAAATAATGCAGTTTAAATATAATATTACCTGTTAAGGATTAATTTCCCATATGTCCTTTGACCAGAGTTGTGCTGAATATTATTCTTATCCAATCTGATGCCTTCTTTTTCCCAAATTTCGTCAACATAACGTTGTTTTCCTTCTTCGGTTTGCACATCTTTGGGAAATCCACTGGCTTCGATTTTAATCTTCAGAAATGCGTTAATAAACTCTTTAAAAAGTTCTCCGCTTCTATTCTCAGGGGGCCAATGCCATACTTCATGTACTTTTATAATCTTGTATCCTTCACTAACTGCTAGCTTAAGTTCTTCGGACACCCATGTTCCGTGAAGAGTCCTTTCCTGATTTGAATGAAAGCACTGTTTTCGAGGTAAAATATGGCAGCATGACTGGCAAAGTGGAAATAGTAGTTTACCATTGGCACGATAAGGAAGTATCGGAATAAATAAGTTATTAGGAGGTAATACGTCACATTTGATTAATCCAAAATAATGCTCAATGGTTGTCCCAACAGGGCTAATCTGAACATCGGGAGTGTGAATTGGATAGATACCATACTTATTTACCCATGGATACTGACTTGTGATATCAACGTGACGTATTTTTTCACCCTGTTTGGCTTTATAGTATAAATACATAGGAGACACTCTACCACCGTAAAAGGCTGCTTTAGGTATCAGGGGATCCGCTATTGACAATGATTTCGTGAAAAGCTTTAAATGTTTATTGCCACTAATTTCTGCATCCCAATCACATTCCCATTTCTCCACAACAGCATATCCTGCTTGTTTCAATTTATCAGAGATTGCATAGGTATTTTGTCGAAGTTTATACATAGGAATTCCCATTAGCGGATGAATGTCACTTGGCTTATACTTTTGGCAAACATGATAATGAAAAAAGCATCCGTGAAAGAAGAAAACTGTAGGTTTTCCACAGACATTTTGGCAAAATCCGTCCACGAAATTACCTTCAATCTTTATTTCTCTGCCCTTTCGACCGCTAGTAATTACTATTCCGCACAACTTTTCAATCCATGACATCCACAAAAACGCTTTGTGAGAATGCGACTTCCGTTTTGGAATGCCAAAAGCTGATATGACGGGTATTGTTTTTTTGGGCATATAATTTATTCGGTAGATCAAATTGCATGCGGATGCAATTGTAATGCTCGAGCTAAAAGGGTCAATGTTGGTGGTATCAATAAATATTTCCCGAAATTTGGTGCAGGCAAGGGCCAGAATAGTTACATCTTTAGAGCAGTAGGTGTGCAATTGAGCCTGTAAATTATATAAAGTTCCGCTTTCCTCAAATCTACGTTGAGTTTCTGAATACCATGCTTCAAATTTAGTCTTTTGACCTTCACACATTTTTTCAGGAGCAAAATAGTGTTTTTCTGGAAATGCTCCGATATAATTCTGATTCTGAGTAGTGTTAAAAAGGTGAGGAAAATGACCTTTGGCTAATTCATCGTCAAGACCAAATGCTTTAGGTAGTGCCGCCAGTGGTAAAGGAATAAAATTGCATGAGTCGATAAATTTCAGCTTGTTACTAATTGTAATCATCATAACTTTGCACCCGTTGAAAACTATTTCTTTTGGCCTGATGGAGTTGACATAAAGGTATCGCAATATAGGGAAGGCATCATAAGACTTAAAATTGTGGGCAACAGCAATAACGGGGTGTGACGACTTTTCGGTATAGCGAAATATGAATTCCATAAATAAAGAAACGCAGGTCCATCCAGAAAAAGATTGCTGAGGATGGTTATTTATCTGCGTTATTAGTAGATTTGGTGTGTGTGTGCCTGAATCTTGTACCGCTTCAATGTCGAAATAAGCGTAGTCAACGGAATTGTCTTTAATTGCTGGAGGTTCTATATAGCATGTATGATTAGGATCGTCATTCCAAATGCGACAAATTCCACACTGACTTAATCCGCAAAAATGTTTTTCTGGATCCAAATACTTTCGTCGTAAAACCTTGTTGCATCGTATACACTTCTTGTACGTTTGGCACAGTTTCTTTTTATGATTTTCAAAGCATTCACTGGTTGCCCAAGTTCTATTACAGTGGTTGCATAATAAATATATAGCAGGAGTATCAACAGTTGCAGGACATGAAGACTGTTTACAAAAAGGGCAGGCATTTGTACAACGGTGAGAATTGTCATATCCTTTTCCGCATTTGCTGCAGAAATAAGATGTATTGAAAAATCCAGGCATTTTACGTATAACATCATAATGACGGTCGTGATAAAGCAGATTTATAACATTGTTATGATTTGGACCGTGAAATATTCGCTGTCCACATTGATCAGCAGAAAAAACGTTGATTTGGTACTGGCTCAGTGAACAACACTCTTGGACCGTGAATATCCGTCTATTGATCGGGAAATGCTGTTGAAACTGCTGAATTTCGGCTATACCACACTTCCCAAATTGAACTCCAGCCTTTTCGTGCAGTTTTATGGCCTTCTCGTATTGAAGGCCATGAGAGGATTTTGGAAATATCAAGGCTTTGTTCCATAATGACTTATCATATTTAGTTATGTGAATACCAACGACAAGCGCTCTGGCCAGACAAAGATCATCATTATTTTTAATGCGTATTACACTTCGTTTATCCTTGGAGAGCCAGCTGCCAAACTTCCGACTTGCTCCTTTCCCTCCAGCCGAAAAGTCAGTATGAATCATGTTCAGATGACAGGAACCGTCCAACGAAAAGTCTTCATTTGAGTTTAGCACGTTTACTAGTCGTTCCATTATTAAATCCACGCTTATATCGTCAACAGTTACGTATGGAATGGCAATAGGATAGCTAAGGCCTGAACTTTGCAAGACAATTCTCATATAGTCGGACCCAGATTTGCCAGATTTCAGTTTCTCGAATATATCGTGCAATATCTCGTGCAGCATTTCGTAAATTTCGTTTCCTCTGAGGGTGTCCAAATTGCGGAACGTAATATCCATATCCTCTACAGTAGTCTTAAAGTTGTGATTGACCTTTTTTGAAATTTTGTTGATTACGTAGTGTTGACCTTCCTCAGGCTTCTGGTTTTCTTCTGTCACATCGCTCGTTGGCTTGTTGTGAAATTGAGAATGTTTATCAAACCATGTTTTGGATACAAAGTTTTTACCACAATATGTACAAACAAATAAATTATCAGTATTCATATGGTACATTTTTTCATGTTGTCTTAAATTGTCACGGCGGCTAAAGCTAGCCGCACATTTGGAACAGTTAAACATAGATCACAGAGACAGGATCGCCGTTGAAGTATTTGTAAATGCGAATAACAGGAAAGGAAAAGCAGGCGGGAAATGAGCAATCATCGTTTAACGCATCCAAAAGAGCTTCTTCGAATCCTGGAAAACACCGATTCGATCGTCCAACAATAAGTACAGAAAGACCACACACAGACACTTTATCCCAGCTGTACTGAACGTGCGGCTTTTCAGTGCAGAAGCTTTCGTTTGGGAATTTCTTTGAGAGACTCATTAGCTTGCTCCACAGGATTATCGACATTCAATAGTTCTTGGGAATAGAAAGCTGGAAAAAGAACATTACCGTCATTATCTTCAATTCTGTATCTGTGTTTTGGACCTGATAACTGTGCGCAAATTTTAAAGATTTCCGCAGAAAAAGTAGGCTCGTAACCTTTAGCTACCGCTGATTTGATCAATTGAACTCTGACACTATCGCCTTTTTGAAACGAAAATGGCTTAGAAGTTTTCAAGATGGATTTGGTTTGAAAAGCGTAAACATCAGCTTGATTTTCTGGATTTATTTCACTTGGAGAAAAGTTGTTTAAAATTTTCATTTTGCGTTTATTCATCCCATCTACAATACGTTGCAGACTATCAATATATCGAAAAGTATCGTTTGCGAACATAAACCGATAAAGCCGTTTCTTCAACTCTCGGATACATCTCTCTGCCAATGAACTTTTAACTCGTTCATCTGTAGCATAGTATATATGCACGTTGTGCTCTCTCATAAACTGTTTGAACACTGAGGATGTATATTCAGTACCTCGGTCAACGTAAGTATTTGCACAAATACGACTAGAGGATTCAATGATATCCTTAAAGGCATTTACTACATCTTGAGAAGTCTTAGATTTTAATGGCCGAGCCCAACAATAACGTGAAAATTCATCAACAACAATTAGTATAAATGTGAATCCTGAATTGAACCGCTTTAGTGAAGACATATCGCACAGATCCGATGCCCATGTTTCGTCAAGAGTAGCCACTATTTGCAGTCGAGGAAACTTATAGCGAGGATGTCTAGTTCGTGAATACACAAACTGGGATTTTAGAAAATGTTCCACGTCTTTCCTGGATACTTTAAGCCCTCTATCTCTAGCATACTCATACAAACTGTTAATGCCGCTGTAAGCAGCAGCAGATTCCGGACTGTACCAAAGATCACTAAGCTCGTCAGACATTGAAAAAATGCTTTATTTGTACAGCATGAGTCTATATACAAAATCTCTTTACTTAAATTAGTTCATTGACAATGTATCGTCATCGTATCCTAAACGATTCAACATCTGATACAATACTTTCATACACTGCAGTGCTTGGTCAGGGTTAAGGTTTATCCCTTTTCCTGCTTTCAAGATGGCGTTACCATCAGCGTCCATGGTAAATTTCTTGGTAACACTATCGCGAGCACGATAAAACGATCTGATATCTATAGTTTGGCCTCTAGACGTGAATATGAAGCGGCCAAATATTAGTTTCTCTTCATCGATAGTGAAATAACCTGGAGGAACAGCAACGGGAATAATTTCAGGTTGCGTGGACTTTACGTAAATTACTTTGCCTTCGTCCTCTTCAGCTATCTTCAGTTGTTTTGGCTCTGATGCCATTCTAAATAAAGACTAGAATATAGCTATATTAAAAGGAACACAAACCATGTCTGCATGTATAATGGAGTTTACTGTATTTTTAAGCAAACGGTGTAATGACAGCCTGGCTGAGATATCGTCTGAACCTATGCAGCGTGTAAAAATCGCATCGCAGAAATTTCAAGTTGCGCTCTATAAAGCTTTCATTCCTCATACATTTTTTAACGTAACCCCAGAATTATTCTATTTGGAGTACAAATCTGCGGATCAGGAAGCAAGGAAGATCGAGCTTACCAAAGGGTACTATAGGACAGCTAAGGAATTTTATAAGACGTTAAGTTCTAAACTGGAAGAAACGCAAGTCGTACTAAGGTTTAATGACAAAACCGCTCAGTTTACTATAGAGTGCCCAGAATCCTGCAGTATTCCTAAGCTGTCGACAAAGTTGGCTAAGCTTCTCGGCTTAGAAACTGCATCTATTGAAGATACAGCTTCCGGGCGGATTGATGTTACTTTAGCACACGATACTTAATTGTCAAATGCTCCTTCCAGGAGAAGCAAATATGTAATGATACAGCAGACAATATACTGGCTATTATACCTGTGAATTCCGAAGAGTTTTATCAACCTATTTTCCCCGACTACTACAACGTAGCTTTTGACTTCAACAGCTTAGGTCATGTTTCTATTACTGACAGTGACGGCGACGTGCTTACATTCGAGAAAGGCACAATCGCAGTTCAGCTGAAACTGCGTCCTTGCTGAAGAACAGATTGTTTGAATTTATTAGTCTCTGTTTTCAATTATCACCATTATGGATAAGAAAATCACTCTTGGAATTGTCGCTGCTGTCACTTCTGTAACTTTTATCATAAGCATTACCTTAACGAATCAAAACATTTGCTGCTACGAGTGGCTGAAGCCTAAGTTTGAAGAGCCTATTGATCCCCAAATCTGGTACCGCATTGACTTTGATCAACGAAACGTATCGACTGAAAACACTTTATACAGATTTGCGCTGGACATACTAAAGTTTCCTTACCAGCTTTGTGACGAAACCTTACTCCAGCTAATCGAAGTGTGCGAAGATATAAGCCAAAAGCTAGACTTAGTAGACAAAGGAATCGTTGGCAAGTTCTTAACAGGAGAAGTGGAACAAAGTTTTAGCACTGAACGGTTTACGCCCTTTATTTTCGCATAAACTTTCCTAAGACTTGACATCGACAGCGTTGTTGACTACGATACTACGCTGTATTGCAATATACAAGTAATCGCCCAGAAATCCAACTTTTAAGATTTCATTTCCCTGTAAAGAATCACTGATGGTTTATTATATGCGAAAAATAGCTGGATTTGTTAAGCCTGCTGTGATTCCCGCACCTTTTCCGGATAAAAAGAGACCTAAGCCAAAAAGAAGCCTGCAAAGAAACCAACAAAGAAGCGGACAAAGAAACCAACCCAGAAACCAAAGAAAACTAGGAAAACGCGCTTCTAATGCCTCATGTCAGCGTTGGTGACTCCTGCTCAGTGCAATCGTTTGCCTGGCAGGAAAAGCTCCCCATGCAGACGGATGTTACCAGTAATCAATTACGGGGGATATCTCTAGTCACTCCTTTACCGCGAACCGATCAAACAGCTCTTGAATTTCGCCTGGAGAAAGTACCTGACCAATGCCTAGAGTTTTATCATCAATGTTTCTAGCCATTGAGGTGCAAGTTCTTAACAGCGACCTTACTAATCTGACCAGCACATCCAAAATATCCGTCTGCAATATGTTTGGCTATGCTCTATTTTCTGAAATTGAAGTCTTCATCAACGGTCAAAAGGTAAGACCACACCAGGATATGTTTCCGTACCAGGCCTATACACTGGCAATGCTAAATTTTTCAACACCTACTAAAAAGTACTTGCTCAGCACCTGTGTGTTTGAAAAGGATACCAGCTACGCTATCGATAACTGGGATCCCACATTACCGGATATCGCGGTGAATAAAGGTCTAAAAAAGCGACTGGAATATATTTCAAAGTCCAAGAAACTGTGCCTTGTAATGAGACTATTCCATGACATCTTCGGAAGTATCCGCTGTCTGCCTACGGACTGTACAGCCACCTTCAGGTTTCATCGCACGGATCCTAAGTTTACCTTAATCGGCGATGCCTCAAAAACCTATGCAATAAAGATTCTGTCGGCGAAGCTAATGGGAACCTTCTTTGAACCTAGTCCTACTTCACTTTCTTTGCAGAATCGGTTACTGCAAAGCGGAACATTCCAGATTCCTGTGCTCAGGCATATAATTAGAACTCAAACTATAGCTAAAGGCTCCAAGACCTTTCATTACGACGCACCCTTTCTAGGTCGAATTCCGACAAAGATTTACGTGTTTATGGTTAAAAGCAGTGCCGTGACTTCGCCGGAAATCATAAGAAACCCCTTCAATTTAGTTTACATGCATACCTCCCGAATCCATGTCTATAAAAACGATATTCCACTATTTTCGACGGAAGGACTCAGCCTCAGCGACACTTCTTATAATCTAACATACTTTTTCTTCCTGCGAGGACTCAACTTTGCCAACGACGACCCTGGAATTAATCTGGACGAATATACAAATGGCTTTTTCATTATGCCCTGTGACCTGACCCGAGATCTTAGCAGCAACTGCGACTACTTATCGCCTCCAGAAGAAGGCAAAATCAGCATAAAGCTGTGGTTTGACAAAGAAACGCCCGAAAACGTGGTAGTGTTCTGCATCGCTGAGTACGACACTGCGATTACCCTAAATAGCGATAGGAATCCCAGCGTCGATGAATTGTAGGTCGCGCGCGCACCCCCTCACCGCGCGCAGCGTTGACGAAGTTTCGCTTCGTCAACGCATGCGCGCAAGGCCCTAACCTGAGACTAGACACATTGTTTATATTAATAGCTGTTTACAGTAGTTATCATAATGTATGTAATAGAGTACCCTTTGCAGATACTTATGCCGTCACGCATTGCCGTGATTGGCAGTTCAGGTAGCGGTAAGACTTACCTTATCTATAGAATGTTTGTGAATAGTGATACGGCATTTGACAGTCCAATTTCACGCACCGTGTTTATGTACGAAACTGAGCAGCCTCTGTACACTAAAATACAAGAAGAAATACTAAATGTCACGTTTATCAAAGGCCTCGATGAGGAATTCATTGCAAACAAAGACAACTGGACGGGAAATTCTGTTTTAATAATTGATGACCTGCAGCTAGCAAGCAGCTCAAACGAAACCATATATAAATTGCTAACAATCTATAGTCATCACTATAACATTACCGTGCTTATGCTGTGGCAGTCACCGTTCCTGGAAAGTCGATACGGCCCTTCTATCTCTCGGCAGTTTAACCACTTGCTCTTGTTGACGTCACGACGGGATCTTCGAGCTATAAGTACGTTGGGTTCACAAATAATGCTAGGAAAAGCTAAAACATTTATGCAAATGTACCAACAAGCCATTAGTGAGAAACCGTATAATTATTTATGGATAGACGTTAGTCCCCAAACCCCAAGAGAACTGCAATTTCGCGGCTGTTTACCGTTCGAAGACAAACAAATTGTGTATTTACCTTAACTGTTTGCAGACTATGTGCTTTGTATAAAATGTAATGTTTTCTAAATAAAATATTAAATGTCTTTGTGTGTTCAAGAAAATATAACCTGTCTGCAGCTAATAGGTGCATCTAAGCAAGTGAGAAGAATTACGGAAATAATTGCTGAAGGACACGATTCTTTCTTTGATTGCGTCACAGAAATAGCTTGGAACATGCTCTATTCAGACATAATCCCATTGAAACCCTCCCAGCTAAAGAAGCTGAAAGCTTATAGATTATTAATTAAAAAGTTGGCATCTCTGACAGTCAGCAATCGTAAGAAGCAGGCTATCCTGCTTAAGGTGCTGGTATCGCTTTGTGTAAATTTGACCCTATAGGCTTTAATTCTTTATGAAAGTGGATGAAACTTTCCAAATATACTATTTCGGTGCTCTTTAACATTCTGGGACCAGTCCCGCATTTTTACGTGCAAAGATAAGAAATTTTTGGTTTTTGCCATTATTCTCTCAGCACATAGTCGAGACACCAGATTGGTTGGTTTGGCTGGAAAGAGGGCACCAAAATGAACATTTTTGCTTTTACAACTTTTGAGCTATCTCTAGTGGTTAAGTCAGTATAAGCAAAAAACAATTTTTGGGGTCCAAAAATGGCCGTTTTCGAGAAAATCAGTTTTTTCAAAATTACTGCCAAATCATACGGACAATTTTGGTTTATTTATTCTCGATCGATACACAGTCTCATTGCACATTTTATCAATGCCTATTAGCCGGAGTTTGTTGCTCTAAGCAAGAGATTTGGCCGAAAAACCATTTTGGCAAAACTGCGATTATTTTGTTTTGAACATCGATTTTAAAAACTACTCAATGGATTGGCGTGATTTTTGGCAGAAGAGAATTCGCACTATTGCGGAGGGACATTTTTCTTGGTTTGAGCTAAAACCTCTCCAGTTGCGAGAAAACTCAATGCAAAGTTGCGAAATTTGTGTACCGCACATTTGATGGATTTTCTTGACCGTTAAGACCTGTGAGCCAAATCCCAAAAAATGTCCTGGCCACATTCCTTATAGGTCGGCGCAAGAAAAATGGCCGATTCACAGTTTTGAGAAATCGATGTTCAAAAATTTTGGTCTATCACCTGTCAGATGTCAGTATGTCAGAAAATTTTCGCTATTTTTTGCGGATTTTTACTAGTTTCGTTCTGTCATGAGAATCTACAGATTATAAGCTTTAAAATGATGTATAAAGCTCTTTCCAACTCACAAAATTGCGAAAGTTAGGGCGTTTCAAAAACTACCCACAAAAGCACTGCACAAAACGATACCAGCACCTTAAGCAGCCCCGACTGCTTCAGTACATGGTCCGACTGGTATTACCTGTGCTGCAATGAACCGATACGCTCTTGTAAACGAGTCACTGCTACCCGGAAGACAGTCAGAATTTGTTGAAAGTGTTTTAAGCATTTTGAATTCGGATAAGTCAGAAACCGAAAAGAAAAAAGAAATAGCAGCACTTTGTTAGTCTGAGGAAACTTTGGACTGGGTTCTTGACTATATACCGAAAGTCGGGAAATCCAAAGCCAAGTTATTACTGAAATCCATTCAAGAGAAAGTAAAAGTTGCCGAAAACGGTAATTTGGTTATTACTGGAGACGAAGAAAAAGAACTTTCAAATTTTGTGGATCTGATTAAATATGTAGTGACTCCAGAAAGCTTAAAGCAAGGTCGCCCGCTTCGACTTCACGACTTTCTAGAGTTTCTTAAGGATGAAAATATTCCAATTTCCGCATACGGTGCAGGTAAACAAGAAACAAACGAAGTCAGAAACACAAACACTAAATGGAAGCGTTTATTTGATTAGTAGATTCCACAAGGAAACATGTCCAAATAATATTTACAAGATAAACCATGAGCACAACATCCTATTAGCAGAGGCCAGTGCAAGCAATCAACGGTACAGCAACTTGGATCTGTTTTAGTACAAGAATTCTTTCCATGATAGCAACAATATAAGTAACTATTATCATACAACAATTCAATGTGCGGAAGCAATTCTGGATTGTAACAAGAACAATGACACCAAAAGCGTTTATACTTAGCAGCCTGGCATTTAATATCGTGTTTTGTAGGGTACCCATTACAAATTGCACATAATGTATGCGTTTTCATGTGTGCCGATACATTATGGTTACTTTGGACTACGTGCTGACGAGGAGGTTTTGCTAGTAAGCAACCCATACACATGTATTTGTCCCTCTCAATATCCATTTCAGAGACACTGTCAATTTTAGTCTGTTGAGAGTCGACATCTTTTGACTGAAGAATCTTTTCTTCTGCAATCTTTTCGTTCAAAAATTCATACTTGTAGTGATGGTACTTGAAATATCGAACCATAAGTGCTTTCAGATTTCGAAACTCGTCGCTATCAAGAGGCTTATCTTGTGAACATCTAACCCATGTAATTAACCCTTCAGTAGACGTGAACGCATCATTTACAGCACATTGTAGCAAATCCATCTACAACAATACATTTTGTCCGTTACGCTTTAAAAAGTCATGGTAAGTTTCATAGCATTCTTTAAAATAAGCAGATTTTCTAAAGTTTCTAAATTTGATTCTTCGATTGATGCGGAGACAAGATCGGATGAATTTCCGCATGGCAAAAGAAATATGGAGAGGAAAATTTTCCTCCCCGCAAAACAGTCGGCCAACCACCAGAACATACAGCAGCTGGCCAAGCTGGTAGGAGATCAGCTTCCCAGCAGGTAAAGTTAAATCATTCACATATTCAGGTGGAGTAAATCCCACAGAGGAATTCCCCTTTGGAATATCCTCCAGTTCCGACCTTTTCTCCACCTTTACCATGTCATTAAGTCGAAAATGACGTGGTATCTTGGACTTCGGATCAAACATGATGTGATCGCGGAAATGTCCCGTAGAATAATCCGGCAATTTTTGAATAGGCTTTCATAGGTAAGGTACAACTGAGCAAAAATGATTTTTGCGTCAGTTTCGGACATGGGTCCATGATCGAGTACGTACTTTCCCAACGAAACCTCATCGGGGGATGCCCTGTCATACACCAGCAGCACATGTGTCCTTGAATCCCCTGCACCGCATCCTTACTGACCGCAATAAACTCCGGAATTAGGACCCCTGGTTCACGCTCAAGTTCAGCTAAGTTATCTACTTCCTGGGGTATGGGAGTCCGGTTCGAGAGTGTTCGGCCGATTGGACATCTGTTAAGAGGGATCATCCGGACACACGATCTGATCTCGTCCCACAGCCCGTTCTTGTTAACGAATCTTACGGTTGTAGTAACGTATTCTCCTTTTCTGTCACGCTTTTGATATTCAGCAGGTTTGAACACAACCTTGTTGGTGTTCCCGTCCAAGATTTTATAAGCCATCTAGAAAAAGCTACTTTTATTATTCTATAGTGTATACAAAATGTAGCAAATGCTAAATGATGTAGGTTTGAGTCATAAGAGTCTGATTGCTGATTGCGTTAATATTCGCAAAATTGCTTCAGCTGCATTGCTCTGTGCAAAGAGCAGTAGCGAGCAACAGCAATACAACATTGCCAATGTTCCTGGCAACACCGGAATGGTGTCGCATCTGGTATGCGATAGTAAGCAGGGATATCGATTGCTTCCCCTGCCACGACAGGAATCGAAACCCCTGATTGCTCAAACGCCGCTTTCAAAAACTGCACCTACGCAGAACCCTTGGTCACCACCTGGGATACGTTTAACCGGCAAATCAAGCTGATAACCTCCAAACCCCACTCATCAGCCGATGGCAGAGTTGAGCAAGTGGTCCAATACGCACCACTTTTATCCACGGCCCACTTCAGAGCCTTCAGCTGATCTGAACTGAGATCACTGGACGGGCACGGAGCCTTTATTGCAGACGTGTAAACGACCCGAGGGTCAGAGAAAACGACTGCTCCCTCTATAGGGACAGGGTATAGGTTTGGCATGCCGATCATGTTGATGGCAACATAAGCCTTCATTCTGCAAACATTAAAGAATTGCGTTATGCAACACTTTTCATAAAATAATTAATTACTGCTGCTGAAGTGAACTTGTTATAATGAGCAAACCCGGCAAAAAGCAAATTTTAAGTCAACCATAACCTCAGCCGTTCTTTCCTTCGGTTGTTTTTGGATAGGTATTCCTAAAGAAGAGCCTTTTTCTAAAATGACAACTACTGTAAAAGTTGTTTGTTTTAAAGTATATATTAGTTTTTATGCTTTGTTTCAACCTTGCATCAGACCCTGTTTTAATTCAAAGACATTTGCAACTTTCTGTCACCATTTAAAAACATTGTCTGGCTGGAAACCTTTTTTTGCAAGCTGGTAAAATCAGCAAAGAATACTATTACAGGAATCTTATCTCAGACATATATCTTAGATTTGTCACTGTGAACTTTCTACCAAGACAACTTTTTGCAAAAAAGTACAAAAAATTACGAAGTTGGTCAAATTCAAGGACTAATAATTGTTCTAATCGCACAATCTGTATAGAATACTTGTGCACTCGATCTTGATTGTAACTGCTCAAATAAGTGCATTCTGCTCATTCATGCATAACAACCTACTCAAACATAATTAGCACCCTACTTTGACCCTTATCTAACAACCTATTTTAACCCTTATCAGATAACTTAATATATAAAAGGAGTAATTTCTTGCTAGAAAGCAGAATTCAAGACTGCTGACTCACTTCAAGACTCTTTTACAAAGATTCTTCAAGACTCACTCGAAGACACGATGACTTCGATCAATCATATTGCCTCAACACTTCTTGAAAAAGCTGCGGGGTAAGCGTTATGTCAACTTTATCCAATTAAACTTTATTCAATGAATAGTAGTTATTTAAATCTAGGAGCTTAACATATTTTAGTATAACAATTTGTACATAAGCTTTTTATGACTTCGGTTCAAAAATGTTGTTATGCTTTTTCTGTAAGCTCTCGACAAAATTCAGTTTCGTCGTATCCACCGAAAAAACATAATTTTAAGCTACATTTTAAGCTAAAGATAGCATACTAACAAGCAATGAGGGAGCAAGTTTTGGTCAAAGTTGCTGTCTCCAAACCTAATCTCCTTAAAATGTTTAATTTTAAAATGTAATGAATTGAATCTTGCAATCAGTCTATTTGGTTGCTTAAGGTGGTGATTCCTTTTGGGTACATATTGTTGGTTGGCGGCGTAAATCAAGATGAAACTTGACGAAACTTTCCGAAATTCGTTCTTTTAGCGTTCTAACACCCTCCGTGCAATCCCGATTCAAAAAGTCGAAATTTCCGGTCCGGGCGGTTTTTCCCAGTTTCGGAAAGTTCGGCAGCAACTATACAGTTATGACTATATTCATTCCAAAGATCTCATTGAGCTTCATATTTTTGCTTTTAAAGCAACGTTCTAGCTTTTCTCTACCGTGAGATATAATCAATTTACTTGTTTTGGCGTCGAAAACTATATTTGCAGAAATCAAATAATCCGTCATTTCTTGAACTATGCAAGTCGTAAAATCAAACTAAGGGCGTCGATCTGAAGCTCTCATAGGGTCTAATTATCCGAGGCATGATCGTCTTCCAACAGCTATCCCGTAGACTGCTATCTTAAAAAATGTAGTTTTTGAAAAAACGCCAATTTTTTCCAAAGATTGTGGAGCATACACCATACAAGCTGGAAGGCTGCTACTTAACGGATGTGTTCTGCACACATATACCCAGGGACGATTTTTAGTTGCCCCGATTACTGCTTTCTAGCTAAAGTAATCGCCTGACAAATTTGGAAAAAGTAGGCAAAATACAGGTTACGCACACATTTCAGCGTATTTCGCTATAACAAAGAGAGATTTCACAATAAATGAAAAATCGTCCCCAGATATTTGATGGAGGTATCGAATGATACATCCGATGTCTCGCGAAAAAATTTACTTGAGTCTGCAAAAAATCTGGAAAATAATACTTCTTCCAAAATGTGTTTTAAATATTTTAGAAAACCAACATTAGTTTCATGGCATGCATTAAAGAGAGAAAATATCAAGCTGCATTTTGATTTAAAAATGGTTTTTTAACACCAAGTGATGAGTGAGTAATAAACGTGCAAAGTTTATGTGACCAAAGGGAATCACCACCTTAAAATGAAGTCCAACTTTCTTGTTGTACGTGTGGATATTGAAAAATGATTGCAACAAAAGTTGCAAATTAATATATTAAGGAAATTCAATGTGTACTATCATAATTGTTTCATTTGTAATCATTTTAAAACTTAAGGCAAAGTTTAAACATTTCAAGCTGCTGTGAGCAAAGTCTCAAAAATTCTAAAACAGGTTTTCGCATTACTGTAAGAACTGTTATCTTCATTCACTACTGAAACAGAAATTAATCACACATTCATTGTAGCAAACTTGCGCAAACTTGTTTCAACGAAGCCCATAATTTTGGATTCCGAATTAAAACTAATGAAAAAGGAAAGTGTTGTGTTAAAAACTCCTTTCAGCTTCAATCGGTTATCAAAATTGTTTCAGTATTAAGGCAGTCAGGAACAATTGCTTTTGTGTAGTTCCAGGCGGATTTTTGGTGTTAGTTGATCAAGGAGAAGCACAGCTTTGGAACTTCAAAACTAATCCGAAGCATACATGTATATTCTGTTTCTTCAGCTGGAGCTGCAGCTCTATTAATTTTTGATTAAAACCAGCAAATCGAAATGTTTTAAAGGAAGACTGGAGCAGTTTCGCGACTTCTCAATTACACAATCTCCGTTTCATACAGTAAACAACAAATAATTTTTATTGCAGTTTCCGAATTACAGTGACTGAATCCTGCACATGGCAAACGCATTGGTTTCGCAATCTAAGCTCATTACAAGCTCAGTTGATTCGTAAAACCCTTGATGTTCTGCTACTTGAAAAGTGATTGTTATACATCTAAGGAGGCTTCTCAACAAGATTTGAAATTATGCGCATTTCCAAAGCGCATACTGCACTTTAGCAGCAAGTTTTTAGACAGATTTTTCTGGCTGCAGCTTAGCTTTAACTTAACTTTTATACATGGTGATAAGCATATGTAACTAGAGCAACAAGTTTATAAAAAGCGCATACCGTAACAGCCAAAGTGCGCATTAGAACCAGCTTCTATTTTTGAGAAGACTCCTAAATTTGCAAAAATTGTATTTTACTAGTCCTGTAAAACCGTGTCTATTATAAATAATGCTGACGAGAGACAAACAAAAATTTGTGCATCTCAAAATTATTTAATACACTTCAAAGACTTCGCATTAAAATAGGTCTGTTGATCAAAAAGTTCTACAGAGGGAAAATGCGAGAATATGGCTATACCGTATTTTGAAATTGAAAATTCTGATGAGTCATTCGCAATATTTTTTTAGCAAAATAGAATTAACAATTGCAACATTTAGGAATAGAAAACACAGCTTTATATTCAAATCATGAAGGCATTTACTTTACTCACAAAACATTTTCTTATTTAGTAAACCTCTTTAAAAGCAAATTTAAAATGCGCACGCCTCAAGCATTTCTCAATGTGAGGAAGCGAGCAAACTTATAAATACACCGAGTATTAGTTTATGTTAACGTGCTGCTAAAATGTTGATGCGAAATATGCATCTTTAAAATGGACTTTGGCACAATCCAACAAAGTAAAGTCTCCCTAACTTGAATTAATGGTTTTGAGTCAGCTAAACCTAAAGCACATCAAACCAGGATGATATACACATTTATGTATAAACTTTAAAATCATCACTGGGAAATTGTATATCGCAGAAGCGTTTGTTAAGCTTGTATAGCAATTTCTTTGTAGTTGCTGGAAATTGTTGCAGTTTAAAGTATTACACCTCGATAGATTTGTAGTTGGAACGTAGTCTGAATTACTAGCCTCTGTTGGCTTCTAAAATGATACCTTTTGTTGATATCAGCTAAACTGCCTGTTTTTGTCATGAAATGCGAAAATTGATCTCACAGTCTAGAAAAGACAGAAAGGCGTTTCCAAAGGCAGACCCCGACGATGTTTTTTCGAATGAGTATAGCCAATTGTTATCAAGATGCTAGTATTCAGTTGTCAGAAATATTTAAAACCTCCGAATACAGAAATATATGTGCTTCCACTAAGGTTAAAGTTAAAGCAAATGGTTAAACAACAAATACGCTAATCTGGAAAGTTTATCAATTACAACTTGATATTCGTTTCAGCTCAAATTCCGTCTGCAAACAATATGTGCCCTCAATAAGAATTAATGTGTCCAATTTCAATGGCTATTACACAATTGAAACATACTGTTCTAACATATTCTAAGGATTGCAAATAAGTTATGTATGTAAATTTTGTTGCAGACGTGGTAAACAGCCTTCGCCCTCAATCCCTCCGTATGTTATCATGAAAACCGAGGAATGGAAGAGCCAGAAACAGAACCAGTATGTGTCGGGGCAAAAAGATATGCTCCTAAGAGTGCAGCATGAACTGTACAAAACTTTTGACGTGCTGGCTCGAGAGGTTTGCGGTGGCACGTCAAACGACTCTTCCGACACGGCCACTAATAGTCTCGTAGAGACACAACCTTTAGTGTCATTTTTGCTGCAAAGTGACACTGCTAAGGAAACACGGGAGGAAGAAGTTCTGGCCAGTGACAGAAATGGAGGCGACCCGGAAGTGATTACCAGTAAGGTGTGCCGGGAACCTACTGCGCCAGATGGGGCCCTAATCTCCTCAGAGGTGATTAATACTGACACTGCCCAAACCATGGAAATGCAGGTTTCCGAAGGGCCACTCCCAGAAACTGCCCCGACCTCGGCTGACTTGGGCGTTGGATTTGGGCAAAATATGGAGGTGCAGGCGGTTCCCAGGTTCCCCTGTCAGATGCGATTGAGGTGAAACAGTTCTCGGGAAATGGCCCACCCACGACAGTGATGATGAATGGGGTTTCGGGAACGGTAATTCCTTTGGAAATTATGAATGGTTTTTCAGGGGATTTTCCTGAACCCAATGTGGATGGCACCGGTAACCCTTTCGGGGAAAATTCATTCTATAAACGGATTGTCTGTGAACGTCGGAAAAAGAGACTATCTCGAAACATGTTTTCGGATCAGCTGCGTATTGGATGCAAGCAAGTTCTTAAATGTAATGGCTTTGACAGCACTGACATCGGCCGCCACAGTCATCGCATGTTAAAAACTTGCCCCTCATTTAATGCTTTGTCTTTAAATGAGCAAATGGAAATTTTAAATAAATATGCCAGCCCCCAGTAATATTGAAAATTTTGTTAATATTTGTATTATCCGTACAAATGTGAAGACTGTAGTTCGACAATGGTTAACTTAACCAAACTTTGCTGTATATGTATTTGCTATAATAAAAGCATTTAGTCATTGAATTGTGAAGACAAGCACTAATGCAATGAACGGGTTGTATTTCCTGGTTAAGCTTTAAACTACAAAATTATTATTAGTAAGCTATTAAGATAACATTAAATATAAAACTGAGCAGTAAATCATTTACCTTAGCGCCCAGTTGATCGAAAATTGAACAAAATTGCCAGAACAAGTTCAAATAATCAGAATGTGTAAGTATCGGTCTGAGAAAAGTTTGAAAGCTTTGAGAGACCTGAGTCGAATGGCAAAGGTTCTGTGGTCTTCGTCTTTTATATAGTAAAATTTTGTGGAAAAGTTACTCGACCGTGCTTATCTAATCTGTTGAATTTTTGCCAAGTCACGCTTTCCACTATGATTCTCTTCTGGAATTTGGAGCCAGTCCGGTTTTTAATTGCCGGAAAGCTGAAATTAACACGAATGACTGAATTAGCAGCTATTAAGTTGGCCAACGATGCCTGCATGATCTAACCTTTTCTCAACCGACTGATCAACCATTAAACAATCCCAGGGGCAATATAGGCATGACTGATTTTGTTTCACAGGTGACTGATCATGCACAAAGTTATTAACGGCGACTTACTGGCATGTTGAGCAATTAAACGAATGATTAACCAACCAAAACAAAACCAATTAGTATTGCAGGCATGACTAGATCAATTTCACAAACGAGTGATCACTGAGCCAATCAAGCATACATAATGACACAAACAGGTTATTTGCTGTAGTATAAATTGAGCCTAAAGGAACCCTATGGTTTCAGTCTGGTCTCTTAGCACGTTGCTATGCAGTCTTCTTTCCGTTTGCTGCACTCTCAGTTCAAGTTTAAAATTTCTTTTTACTAACTGAAGCAGTAGGCCAGCCATCACATGGACACCATACGTCTCATTTATTTACGGTATAACTATTTTACACGTATAAGCAATTAGATTAATCTAATAGGTATAGTATGGTACGTCTGTATCGCAATGAATAATGTAAATAATTTGTCCATGACTTGAAATAGGGTTTTAGCGCCATACAGACGTGCTATACTACTAATGTACTAACAATATTTAAAACGTATTTCCATAGTTAATATATACATAATGTGTCTTGACAAAAGTACATACTTATTGTTTAACTTAGTATGAATTTCACCAATTTCGCTTTGCAAAAACTGTTTTTATTGAGATACTCTAAGAACCTGAATTACTGACCAAATATTTGACAATTTCAAATTTTAATGCAATTTACAATAACATAACTACTGCCTGCTGCTTATAATTTCTTAATTATATGAACAAAAGTTTAAACTAAAGAGTTCCAAGAGATAGAATTGTGCTTTCCAAATCAACGCCTTCTCACTAAGAATTGGGGGAAACAAGAAGAAATAGGTTACACGTTTTACAGCATGGGAATACCCAAAGCAAGATCTTGCTGTTCAAAGACAACTGTTCAAAGTATTAATCATTAGTTAAGAATTCAAGAGTCTACCTGCTACCTGCTGCTGAACTGTTTTGTAATAATAAAATCTTTCGGAATTGGTCTATTCCTACTTCCTATCACTTCGCAACCTGATTACAACCTGCATTATCACTGAACAGTATTGTTCGTTTTATTCATACAAGCAAACAGATCACTTTATACTACGTGTTTCTGGAGCTTTCGACATCAGCTCGTTACCCACAAATTTTCAAAATCCATTTTTCATCCATTTGTCAAACACATATTCTTGATCAAAGGAGGCCAGGAATTGGAAATGTGGACAAGTACGCAACATACGATACGTCTTACCACCACAAGTATTGCCTTGCCATAAACATTTTGCAAGGCTTTTTGAGCATTTCTTCAAAGGCCACTTTTGATAAATCAGCTGTAATATTGAGGCGTACGTATCTTAGAGGGTATTCTGAGTATTACGCGTGTTTTGGCGTCGTTTGACCCACTAGCAGAAAAATGGCAGGCACTTTCACCGCACTAACTTTTGAGCCCAAAATATTCTTCATATCCTCACCATTTTTTAAAAAATCATTCTTTCCTTTTCAGCGCCAAAAAGGTTCGCACTTTTTGTTTCGAGTCGAAGCAGAATGTCATTTGCCCCATGTTCATATGCAGCTTTCATTTCCGTTCTTTTGCTATTGGAAAGAATGCACTTTATTTAGCGGTTTGGAGCCTGCCTAAAATGATAATCAAAAATGATCACAAAGCCAAATCTTGTAGTGCACACAAGCCATGATTTGTATTCGTTAATTTATTTCTTGATGTTAAGGTTTGTCTGTCAAAATTAGCTCTTTGCAGCCAAAAACGTTTCTAATCCTTCTGAGCAAAGGACTAAGCACATATCGGTTTATTTGTGGGTTAGAGCCTGGCCAGCTGCACATGCTCAGTTAGCCGCTGGACTGCTTCGATGGGAAATTAGAAGTCTGTTTTTGGTGAGCTAATCCACAGATTTTGTCAACATTCTAATTAATTTGCTAAGGATTCAAATGAACGAGTAGAACAAGAGCTTTTAATACCAAGAGTAAAACACTGAGCACTTCCTAATGTATTAATCCTAAAGTATGATCGAATCATTAGAGTCAAAACATCTGGGTCTTGTTAGCTTAATACTCAAGTTTTCAAAAAATAGAAAATTTTTGTTTTTGATACATTAGTTACTATAGTTTAATCTAGGAACAGTGTATCAGGTTTATTTCACTATGTTGCTCAGCTATAGATAGTTTCAATCATATAAAAAGAATACAGTTCCGTTCAAGCAATCTTTCTCAAATTCAACAATGTATTTTGACAAATTCCTTAATTTTGCACTAGGACTAAAGTGTGCTTTTTCCACTTGTTTCATTTATTGTATTTATGATTGTAAAAATTACACTGCAAGAAACGGAGTTGGAACGATTTGGTCAAGCTCATTCCGACTGTTATTTACTTCAAACTTTAATTTCTCATACTGATTTGTAGAGACTTGGTATATATAACAAGATAGAATGTTTAGGGTATCAAGAGCTTTAATTGGATCTAAAATTTGACAATATTTGGAAAAGTTGCAAATTTGCCATTTGTTGACTATAGGCCTCCGTACGTCTCACTGAGCAACGTGTCCACAGCTAACTAAACACCAGCAATTGCAGTGAAACGTAGCTCACATCTCTATTCCATATGTGCAAATTGGCACACCGATGTTTGGAATATCTCGGCTTTCACCGCACGTATGGAGCATAGCATAATTTCCAAGAATTGAAAAAATGACGTATTTTGAGGCAAACCGCCAACGCGGTGACGAATAGTAGACCTAAGCAGGGTATTTTTAGGGATTATTTACGTGGGGGTGGGCCTTGCGGGGGCCCACCCCAGGGCCCGGGGGGGAAGAAATTTTCGGAAGGGGGGAGATTTTTTTGCAAAAATTAGCCAAAAATGGTATTTTTTGGCGTATTTTGCATGGTGAAACACAGAAAGTTCTCAAAAATGCCAGGATTTAAGGTATAAATACCCATTTTTACGAAAAAATCTCCGGCGAAGCCGGAAAATTTTTGAAAATTTGACCATTTTTGGAAAAAATGGAGACCTCATTAAGGGGGCAGACCAAAATCCCGGGGGGGGGGGCGATTTCGGGGGGGAAGGCATTTTCGGGGGGAGGTCAATTTCGGGGGGGCCCCCACTCCCCCCCTGTAAAAAATACCCTGGACCTAAGTAGCAGGGATATTGAGATAGATACCTAAGTAACGGTATATAAACAAACAAACATGTTAATATCTATTTGTGTACTGCGTTATGTATACGCGAAACCTGTACAGTGAATGGTTAGTTCAGGCCATGACGAAACATTTCTTTGGTGACATTTTTAATTCAGGATTGTGGGGAAATTGACTTCAACCAACCAACCATTTCTGTTGCTGAGCTAACGGTAAAACACCCCATATAATATTGACACACTACTTAGTTCAGATTAACATTGTGCCAAGCTCATTTGCTTTAATGCACCGCGTTCAAACCTTTGGTCACCCACCGCTAAATTTTCCTAACTTTTTCGTTTTCACATGTCGGGGGTCACCTTTAGAAGACCATTGTTAATGATAGAGAAAATTTCGCAACAAACGCAACCGTCTTGTTTTGTGGACCCATTTGAAGTACAAAATATGTGAGACAGAAAAATCGGAGATGGTCGAAAATTGGCGACTCCCCTTAACATTTGTTTGGTACAGTTGTCATATACAACAAGCATAAGCTGTATGCAAAATACACGTTGGCAGCTGTGGAGCTGAGCTGAACTAATACTTTAGTTGGCCCGGCTACGCAGTAAAGTTTTGTCTAGAGGTGCATAGTTGGTTGGTAGCACCCTTGGTGCGCAGCTTTCCGTTTCCACTCCCTGGGGCCCGTTGCATTAAACTTGTTACTGACAAATTGTTAGTGAATAATGCAGCAGTATTATTGAGCAAAATTATTAATAAAATCTAGGGATTTTGGAGCGTTTAGTACTATTTTGCAGGTAATCAAATAGCTAATCTAAATTAAACTCTTGATTAAACAGAATTGTTCTCTTACTCAATTGCTAGCTAGCAAGTGCTTTTCTATATTTGGGTTTCAAACATTTACTTTGTTTCCATCGTCATTGAGCGTAAACTTCATTTGCATATTTGTCACCTTCCTATTTGCATCCAACATGAAAGACTGTGAAATCTAGTTTAAAGAATAATCATGACTAATTATATAAGCCTTGTATCAAACCCCCACGCATGTTCATCACACGGCACATACAAAGACAATAGACCTTCACGTGCCATGGAGAAACACTTACACACAGAATAATGTATGAGGCGTAGCCGGAAAAATTTCAAATTGCATTGCATTGCATGCATGCAGAACATTGCATGCAGATTTTTCCAAGTTATTTCCGCATTAAATGTAACCCAATGTGGTAAACTTCAAATTATGCGGAATTCTACTGAACTGTAAGTACATTTTGTGAATCTTTAAACCGTTAATCAGCATTCACGTTACATGTCAGTTAAGTCAGACAGCAATGCAAATCTGAGACTATTCAACACGTTTAAAACAGGTTTAATGAGATCAAAATAGTCACCGATTATGCTCACTGTTGCACAGTATATCCCCATGCTCTCGAAAACAGCAAAATATTAGAGTTTGGAATCAAACAATGGCAAGATACTAGGTTCGAATCCTCAAATTAGAATATATTCGCATTCGCATTCGCATTATTAGTCACATCAAACTAAAGCCTTTACTTAGAATAATATTAACGACAAGCAACCCGTTTGTAGAAAGGTGTTTGCAATGCATATATAATTTTATTGTGACCCGACATTAAGTTGGTGCACCGTAGACTTTTAATGACACATAGTTGCCTTTGAAATTCTGTACCATGACAGCGAAGACGAAAGCTACCAATTGAAAACCACTTCAATCGGAAATTGTTTAATTTTTCAAAAAGAATCAAAGGCTCTGACATCAACAGCAAAATTCAGTCTGCTTGCACCAAATGATTCTGTCAGGTTTTGTACCTGAAAGTGTGAGCTCATTTTTTCATCTTCAAATAAGACTTCGTGTTTTGCGAAAAATGTACTAAAAGAGACCATTCTGCTAAGTTGACTTTAACTTAGGGTGGTGGTATCCTTTTGTGCAGTGCTATTGTGGTGATTTTTTTGAAACTCTATAACTTTCGCAATTTTGATTGTTGCAAAGAGCCTTATACATCGTTTTAAAACTTATTATCTGTACATTCACATGAGCTTACAGAACTGGCAAAATTAGCAAAAAAATAGCAGAAATTTTCTGACAAGCTGACATCTAACAGGATGAATATAGACCAAAAGTTTTTGAACATCGATTTCTCAAAACTGAAGAATCGGCCAAAAGTTCTTTTTGTGCCACGATATGAAGGACATATGGGCCGAGGGATGTTTTTTGGATTTGGCTCAGCAGGTCTTAACGATCGAGAAAATCGTCCAAATGCACAGTAACACGAAATTTCGCAACTTCGCATTGAGTTTTCTTGCTACTCAATATGTTTTAGCCCAAACCAAGAAAAACGTCCCTCCGCAGAAGTGCGAATTTTGATTCTGCCGAAAATCTCCGGAATCCGTCGAGTAGTTTTTGAGAAATCGATGTTTAAAACAAAATAATCGCAGTTTTGCCAAAATGGTTTTTGGCCAAATCTCTAGCTGAAAGCAATAAAGTCCGGCTAATAGGCATTCATAAAATGTGCATTTAGACGATGTATCGATTGAGTATAACTAAGCCAATTTTGTCCTTAGCATGTGGCAGTAATTTTGAAAAAACTGATTTCCTCGCTAATGGCCATTTATTGACCCTAAACCAGTTTTTTGCTTATACTGAATTAACCACAGGAGATAGCTCAAAGGTTGTAAGAGCAAACATGTTCATTTTCGAGTCCTCTTTCCAGCCATTCCAACCAATCTCGTGTCTTGTCCACCTACTGGGAGCTTAAGGCCAAAAACCAAAACTTTCTTATCTTTTGGCCTAAGAATACGGGACTGGTCCCAGAATATTAATGAGCACGGAAATAGGTTATTTCGTAAGTTTCAGCCATTTACGTAAAGGATTAAAGCCGTATGAGTCAAAAATACCCGAAAGGAAACCAGTACCTTAAATGTAATTAATAACAAGCAATACGTTATGCAAACAATTGAGCTTTCATCGGACGAACATTTTCTGAAATTGTAAACCTGCTGCGCAGCCTACTATGTTAATAGATGGTGTCTTTTGACTCTTGTACTGCAAAAATTTGTGCAAAACATCGTTCAAATTACTTCTTGACTTAGTTTTCGAATTAATTTTCGATAGTTTCTGAAGCTGGAAGAAATAACTTAATGCAATAACCGTCTGTTTATCACGTTCCTGTAGTTGTCGCTGGCTGCTTTTGCTTCACACACTGTTTGCTAACGAAGAAATTCAATCATTAGTAAAGAATGAAGAATTAGACAAGAATTTCCGGTTTTGAAGTTCCAACTTGCAGGAACCCATGTCTAACACATGCGTAGTTACATAGATTAGAAGTGGATTTCTTTCAAAGGAAAAGTTCACACACAAATCATGCAACTTCTATCTTAAAGCACTGTTCACACGCATTCGCGCTGAGGCGCAGCAGGAAAAAGTAATAATAATAAAAACCTTACCTTCACACGCAATTGATCAACAATGTTGTCAATGGTTGTGGATGGCATTTTAATGGAAAACCAAGTAAAGTGACTTAAACAAGGGAAAATTGCCTCATTTTTATATATTTTTGAATTGGGACAATGTCAATGGTTTTTTCCTAACTTGGTTAGAGATAACTGAGTATCCCCGAAATTCGCAGTTAAAGTTACGAATTATTTATTAATGATACGGCTGTTTAATACCTACCTCAGCAAAATACAAGTTCAAGGTTCGGCTTATGTGATTTCTCTTTTTACACTGACTGTAAACGCTTCAGTAAAAAATTAGAGCAAAAAGATGTCTTAATTATTTATACACTTCCTAATTAGGTCAGAGACTTGTCAGCAGTTAATTTGTCGATGTTTAATTCCTAAAATTTATAAATGATAGTACTGTCTTTACTGCCTTAATCAAATACAAGTTCAAGCTTCACTGCGTTATTTAAAGTTTTTCACTGACTTTTATGCCTCAGTAAAAAACTAGAGCAAAAAGACGTAAATGTTTATGCATTTTCTAACTAGGTTACAGATAACCGAATGACCGTGAAATCCACAGTTAATTTATGGTTGTTTAATTCATAAATTTATTTATGACGGTGCCGTTTTTCATGTTTTAGGAAAATACAATTTCTAGGTTCACTGAGTATACTTTGTAGTTTTACACTGACATTACATTTCTCAGTGAAAAATGGGAGCAAAAAGATGTATGTACACAACTGAATGGCTTTTGCATCTCACTTAACTAAAATTTAGAAAACCATATGTTAACACCACTGGAAGTTGTTAATTCTTTTAAACAATAATAAAAAGTACCTATTGAAATGGCAGTACATTCAATGTAATATGTTATGACAGTTTGCATTAATGGGAATTCTTTGCTTCTTAAGATGTATTGTCATAGCACATACATCCATACAGACTAAATACTCAATGTTAACATCACAATTGCACATAAAGTCTCAGATTGTTCTTGAATTAGGCGAAAACCACTGTCAGGTTTCAATGTCTGTTAGGCAGCATTTTTGAAAAGTTAAAAACTTAATGACCAACGATGATATTTGCTATTTACTTGTAACTTCAATTACCTTATGAATGAGTACATACAGTGTGTAATCTGACAACAAATATGCAAAAGGTTAAAATTCATTCCATTAGCTTCTATGAATATTTTTTAATAATAGAGTCAGATTTTCTTTTGTTGAATGTCTTCGGTCTACGTAGCATGAATATGGCCGGCGTTCCCAGGTCCTCCTCTGTCCCTTTTGAGGGAGCTTTGGTATTATAGATTTGGAGATGTCCTTCATTCCATCATCAGGGCCCCTTATCCTTCCTGTGATTGGAACCCAAAACAGAAAAGGGCTGTCAACTGGGCCCTGGAACAAAGTAGTACAGTTTGCACCACGACCTGTGAGGTTCCGTCTAAAAATACAGTTGCAGTTGTGGTGGATACTAATCGCCTGTATGGGGAGACTCGTGACTAAGGGTTTTCTCAGAACAAGCTTCTGAGTGATGTCCTGGCCTACCATGGTGGTTCCTGTTGTTGCTGGAAAGGAAATCAATTTACCATCCTACCATCAGTTGACCGAAGATAAGATATGCTGCGAGGAGCTACACCGCACAACACAGATGAAGAATTTTTTGAATAGTGGCACAGACATTTCTGACTTTGAACATTTGCGTTTATTATTGTGCGCACATTGTTACGTCATAATATCTGTAGCACAGAATTAAATATGGTATTTTTAACTTTTCTCGATGGCTTATAAAATCTTGGACGGTCACATCAATAAGTTTATGTTCAAACCTGCAGAATATAGAAAACGCGACAGGAGAGGGGAATGGGAATACAATGCTACGGCCGTAAGATTCCTTAACAACAACGGGCGGTGGGACGAGGTCAGGTCGTTTGTCCGGATGGTCCCTCTTGCCAGGTGTACAATCAGCTGTGCACTCTCGAACCTGACCCCCATGCCCTAGGAATCAGATATCTAGCTGAACTTGAGAGTGAAGGGGTTCTGATTCCTGATTTTATTGCGTTCAGCAAAGATGCGGTGCAGGGGAATATACGGGCGCATGTGCTGCTGATGTGCGACAGGGCTTCCCAGGTTGGGACAGGTTTGTTGGGAAAGTACGTACTCGATCATGGCCGTCGTCTGAAACTGACCCAAAAATTGTTTCTGTTCTACTGTACCTTACCTATGATAGGCTTTTCAAAAATTACAAAATCGCTGTACGGGACATTACCCCGGATCAATTCATATTTAATCCGAAGACCAAGATATCGCGTCATTTTTGATTTAATGACATGGTTAAAGTAGGGAAATGTCGGAAATGTGGAGGACATTCCAAGAGAGCATTTCTTTGTGGTATTTACTCCACCTGAATATATAAACGATAGATCCTCAACCAGGATCACTCAACTCAACCGAGGATCATAGCTGGAGGAGATGTGAGTTCTTGGCCCATCTCAAGTTCAGAATTGATTGGGTTGTAAGTTGTAAGTGTTGCAGCGATACAGCTTTCTTACATTCGTTCTTTTATTTATTGAGGTTTGTAACATTTTATCGGAATTTTGCCTAACACAAACCTTATGGCAAAACTTTTTACTGGTGTACTGGATATGTTATGTACTGAACTGTTATCGCCAGGTAGTGAGCAACCACTGCCTGATACACCTTATTCTATCATATGCGATACACCAAATTTACCTTCTTATACTGGTACAATGAGTTTGACAGTGAAAGTAGAGCTACAAAGCCAAAGAAAAAAGTCTGTTTCCCAACACTTTCCAAAACTGGTGGCTAAACGCCAGCATAAACCTGAACCAGGCTTTGCAATACCATCAGCAGGTGGAATTGAATCGCTGAAATCACTGAATCACAATCACTGAAATAGTCAGACGTAACCTCACCAGCACGTACAACTGCAGCGTTGCGAAAACCACGAAATTCGGACTAAAGCTTAGCGGTCAACCTGCTGCAAAGGTCAATGCAGCACAATTTAAAATCGAACTATTACAAACGTCCACATCGTCCGCTTCCAGCTGCACTGCTCCAGGTATTTCCAGAAATCGGAAAGCAGAGTGGGCAATCACAGTTCAAATAAATATTTATGTGGTGACTATTCCGCATCCGCTTTTCTATTTTTGCAAGACATTTTGTGTTTATTTCGTGTATTTAGAACATTTAGTACTTACTTACTTGCTACGTTAGTAAAGCAATAACTTCCAATATTAGAGCAGTCATTTTTACGAATAAATTTTAATTGAATATCAGTCACAGATTTCAGGGAACTTTACTTTGCGATACGAAATCTATGGAATAAAAAACGCAGACTTTCTGAACTCTATAGATGACAGCGCGCACAGTATTTGTGGATTTTATTATAGTCAATGGTAAACATCATCTTTTGGCGCCGATCTTGTTTGCCATTGCTGAGTCTGTTAAGGAGTCGGGTGGTGATTCCTTTTGGCGACATCAACTTAGAATCATTATTACTTATTCATTACTTGGAGTAAAGGAACCATTTTTAAATAAAATGTAGCTTTACATTTTTATTTTTAATGAATACAATGAAATTAAGTTTGGTTTTCACAATGTATTTTACTGCATTTTAAAAGAAATATTAATTTTCCAGATTTTTTGCAGACTGAAGTACTTATTTTCGTGAGACAAAGGTTATATCGTTCGATTCCTCTGAAAGCTGGGGATCATTTCTTAGGAGAAATTAGCAAAATGTCTGCGCAAACTGGAGTTTGCTTGCTTTTCCTAACTTTGGCAGACGACCAACTAAGCTAAAATGCAGCAATCGGAGCAACTAAAAAGGATCTCGGGGTATTTTTGTGTAGAGCACATTTGCTAAGTGGCAACAGTCTTTTTACAAGAACTTGTTATATATTTATTGCTACAGGTTTAAGTTTAGTGGCAAAGTCATAGAAAAGCATGAAATTGTAGGACCACCTATGGTTTTCGAGATCAATCATACATGCGACAGGTTAGACTCCCTGTGCTGCAATGGCCCAAAAAGTTACCAAAGCATAAAATTGTACGACCACCTATGGGTTTCGAGATCAGTCATGCATGCGACAGGTTAGACTCTCTATTACATTCACAATATTTTATTTTCTATGTAGGTGCCGTTAGAGGATTGTAGAAATACTGTACCGTATATCTTTAATCAAAAGTTCTATTGTAATATAAAGTGCATGAAAAATTACTAAATACTAATTGTATATAATAATTTTAAAACAAAGTATGCTAACTATAGACTAAAATTGAAAACTTATCAAATCGAAAAAGTTGTTCGAAACAGTCAGCATTAGAGCATAGTGACTAGTTGCTGATTCTTCCTTGCCTTTACTGATGACTGCTTAAAACTCGAAATTATGCATCTGCAGACAGTCTCGAACAGGTTCTGAGCATGTCATGTCGGGTCAGGGGACCTTTGGAGGTGCTATCCGGCTGATCGCAGCTGGTGAACATGTGGCAAGGTTTACGCAGAATGTTAGAAGTGCTCTAAATAAATTGGGTGTTTTACCAACTCAACAGGATTTCGCAGATTTTGCCAGCTCGGTTTGTAGACGGTACAGGTCCATTTTCTGGCAAATAATGTGGTTGTGCCAAGTGGCAAATAAAATAAACAATATTGTGATGAATGAATAGATGAAGAGTAGCATGAAGAAAGACTGCAGTTTCTTCTCTTATACTCAGCAAAACCTGCCTAAAAGGTGACTGTTATCTATTAAATTGGGTTAACCATACAATCATGATCATCTTTGAAGTGTATCGACTTTGTAATTTTAGAATGTCAGCATCTGTGAAATCAAAAATGGTTTAGTGATCGTTGCACTGACACTATCCATTAACTTTGATTTCACATCAGTGACCCAATTTTTGAACTAAGGATATTGTCCATTAATTTTTAAGACAACAGTTGTAGAATTCAAAACGTGATACACTTCATTGGAATCGTGCATCTTGCACCAGTTGAGACAAGGTTTGTTCTCGACCTTTTCTCCTGGCCTACATGCTTTGACAATATACTGAGTATATAAGGCAATAACATTCTGAAATCAGCAGTAGTTTGATTATTTCTTCTCACGATGACTTCTGCTGCTACATTCGATTTTGGTAACTGCTAAAGTGTTCATGTTGGCTATCAGAAATCCTGGTTTGGATTGGATCCGGTACTTCATGACAAGTGGTTGCCTTTATCGGTTAAGTTTAGAATTTTTAAATTATCTATGAATCACTTAGGATTTAAGTTATTTTATATCTTGGTATTTGGTACCTTCCGAATGAGCATGCAGTTAAATCAAAGTTGGTCAAGTTACGCATAGATAGATAATTACAAATTCTAAGACGGACAATTGGAAGGAAGGCCCTTACATAAGTATTAGAAATTGTTACCGTTGTCAAGCAACTTCACTTGTGTTAAGGTATGATATATTAAGCATATCATGCAGTACCTTTTAACATGTTTGATATGTTTTGAGACTATATTTGGAATCCATTCCATCAGCAAAAGTATCTACTGGACTGGTATTGAATGAATAATGAAATGTGGTTGGCAGGTCGATTGGCAGACCATATTTATGGATGCGGGAGTTTGTACACCCGTGCTTGGAACGAGCTAAGTTGATACTTCTAGTTAGTTCTTAGTTAACACAACTTATGTCTGGATTTCACTGTTTAAATAAAGGAAGTTTAAATCTATCGGAACTCCAAGTCGCGGTTAGGATTTGTGGACTCTTCCGTAGATTTTGTAGAATGATAATGTGGCAGTTGATTGGGATCAGGTTGGGACATGGCGGGTGAAAAAGGTCCCTCTGTGTTTCCTGCCTGTATCGCAATCAAATGAAACATTATTAACTAGGCGGAAAAAATTTAAATTTATGCAATATTCAATGTAGGAAAATTTTTTTGATGGACTTTTCAACTTTCCTGTCTAAGTACTCGGCCGTCCTCCCGAATCCTTTCTGCAGCCGTTATTTTGTCCGTTTTTAACCCTTCCGAGTGGGTTCTATAGACTTCCGCCATCTTAGTCACTATTGATCTGCGGGGGGCAGCCGTAGTCGCCGAACAGCACGACTAATGCTACCCTGGGCGTGACTGAAATAACCGTACGTCAGTACTGCTTGGGTATCATGTTTTCTATCCTTGATCCTCGCCTTTCCGCCTCTTGTCCACCTTTTGGACTGCGGAGGGCAGCATAATTAAGGTCTCTAACGAGAACCTAAATTGCTGGGCACCAAGATAAAAAAAATCCTGGTTTTTGCCAATGGAATTCATTCGAACCCATGCTGCAGATTTATTCAAACTGTTAGTTTGAATCGAAAAGAATTTGATGCTTTGAAGGGTCGAAAGGATTTGGTTTCTGTGGATGTGAAGTGTGAAACCTATTCTAAGTTGGTGAACCTGCATTGCCTTAAGGAGGAAGTGACTAATTAACGATTTTATTATATTACTAGATGAAACAATGAACAATGCAGTAGCCCCTGTACCCGTGGTGGGACTTCAGCCGAAATTCAGTTTATATGCCTCAGGGCTAGACAATTTTCACAACAGCACAATAAATCAAACACATCAGAGAGACAGCTTCCAGGCCGGCCGCCTAACAAAACTCCAGACTAACTGCTGGCAAGTCAAAATTGACGCCCTTTTAACTCAGCCTGAATCAAGAGACGTACAAAGTTCATCGATAGCAATACCAAGAATTTGACGTTTAACAAATTCTGCAGTCTTTCACACGTTAAAACCTATCAGTCAGCAACCAACAATATCTGATACATGCCCATGTCAAAATGTTAAAACTCCATAATTCTCTGAATTATAAATACAAGTGGGTCGTAACAACGTTGTTGATGCAGACACAACAAAAATATAAGCGCAACCAAAATGAAATTACGCATAAATGTTTAATTTGAAATTTGCGTTAGACCAACTTAAAGAGTCGTTTGATATCAAGAAACTTCAGAGACTCCACAGAAGGAAAAGCATGGGTTTGCAATAGTGTGGTTGCAAACGGCTTACTGTTTCTTACTACAGTTAAAATCCTTTAGTCGAGGTCCGCTACTGGCAAATTAGTGCAGACAAGCCAACATTCTGGTACGGAGTCGGTTTTAACCTCATGGAGTGGGAAAGATTAATAATTTTTGGAATCTAAAATTAGAAAGGCCATTAACAAATTAATGGAATATCTTGAAAGCATAAAAGTGGATAGTTCGGTTGAATCTGGTGGCGGTAACGGTAACCCTGATTGATATTGGGAATTTTGGAGGAGTGGAAACTTTAGAAAAGAGGGAATAGAAGCAGGTGGTTATTGGGAATGTGAACATTGGCGTTGGTGGCTTTGAAGGAGTAAATTGTGTGGCAAAGGGGAAATTGCAGCAGATTGGTATTTAAAAAGTGATGTCTGGTGTTGATGGGTTCGAACTTTGGAAATGGTCGAAAGAGGTGGTAATGAAGCAAGAGGTGATGAAGGGGTTGCAGCCAAACGTAGACTGCGTTAATGATTTACATTTATTGTATTTTTATTGGTTTTGTTTGTTCATTAAATAATCGTGTGTTTATTTAAAACTAATAGATAATAAGAACCTTCGTTTACTTCTTATTGAAAAGGAAATCAGAATTTATCATATTGCAGTATTTTCTTAATTTAGTACTTTACTCATATACTAGGACATAGATGTCAGTTTAAGAGGTTTTATCAAACTGTTTCCAAAATTGTTTAATAGTTTTCAATTCAAAGTGGTTTCAATTTTGTTTCAAGTTTTCTAATTTTCTCATCCACATAGGTGATATGAACAGATTTCTTGTGTGCATTTCTCAAAAAGAATAAAAGAAATTAAAGTTTAGCCTTGAGTTTACAAAGTAGTTAATTCACAACAACTGATTACATCAAGAAATGTTAAAGTCTAAGTCTAAGTTTAAAATATGACGGAAAGATTTTCGTTTCAAACTATACATTTATAATTCTATGAAACAAGTTCCAGCATAACGTTTTAGCATATTCATATATATATATATATATATATATATATATATATATATATATATATATATATCATGAGACAAAATTTCAGACGTTGTTTAAAACTCTAATTTCACCCAACAGCATTTCCAATCTAAGTTAAACAATTTCATATGCAAGGAATGATATTTTGACCAACTTGACATGTTTTGTGAAATTTTAGTTACAAATAAGTAATCGTTTGGGTAGATATCTGCCTCGAGCGATTTGTCAATTTTTCAATTCAGTCACTTTTTGTGTTGAAGTTTAACTGCCAATAAAATATTATTTCAACTTTGTAATATGTAACGACCAGTGACAATTTCGGCAGGAATACTTGGCGTTTCCAAAAGTTCAAATACTTTTTGCAATCCAACAACTGTGAAAATCACCGTACATTAACTTGGCGACGTTCAAACTTATCAAAGCATCAATGAAACTGGACATCAGAACATTTTGTTTTGATGAAACTGACCTGTGGTGCTACAATTCATCGTTTTGTAAGCATGAATCGGTGTTTCGCAGCACCTGCAGCTATGGAATAACTGGTTTCAAAATAAAACCGTAATGATCGCAAATTCATTTTCACATCTGGTACTAAGGTGCGTAATAAATAATGTTCATGAATTAATAATTTTGCCTAATTAGAATAATGAAAACAGTGTACTAACAAAGCAGTAATTTCCATAGTAAGTTTATATATTATGTATCTTGACAAAAATACATATTGATTACGATAAGTTAGTATGAATTTCGTAAATCAGGTAGTGCGCGTCAGCGCACTACCTAGAATAGGGAAAAAAAGGCGTATTGCGCAGTGTTGGAACATAGTTTCCCCTGGTGCCGGCGGAAGAGATGAGCTAGAGCCTTGATATTGTACCAGTAGAAAGCCCTTCACGAGGGGTCCATGCTCTGCAAATTTGAGCAAAATCGGCCGAGCCGTTTTTGAGATATGGCAGATTGAATTTTTCAGTGCACGACTTTCTCTCACTTTTTTTTCGCCCCCACCCTAGAGGTCGGAGCTCTTAGATTTCCTATACCATATGGGGTTTTTTGTGAACAACTTTTTCCCCATTTCTGGGGAACTGAGTATGGAGTAGGTAGGGCCTCCCCATAGGTCTGTGTACATAGCAGGATTTCGATTTTTTCGGAGATAGTTTTTTTCCAAAATGGTCAATTCGTAAATTCGGGTAAACTTTTGTTTGGCTGGGACAATGGGACTGGGGTTGGCTGTGGAGTATTACCCCATGGGGTAGATGAGCACAAAGCATATGAATTTCGGATCTGTCCCCTGTGGCTTGCTGGCCAGGGGTCACAAGTTAACGTGTAAAAGGGGGGGTCTGGGCCTATGGACCGTGGAGCCCTACACATAAGAGCTGCTGGGCTGAGGTTTTGTATTCGAATAGGAACCCCTATATGGTGAATCTAAAAGGCCCATTAGTTTCGCTGTAGGACCTATCCATGTGACTGGGGAGCACCCTGATGGTGGTGGGCCCAACCGTGTCGCAACTCCAACTTTAGCCTCTTATACAGAAAGATCCACAGTGAGCAGGTCTTTCTTATTTGGGATTTGGGGTGGGGTGCGGGGGCACTACAGCATAGACTATAGTAGGTTTCGCCCGGACCACTGTGGCGCCCTGGCCAGGGGTCCGGACCGGGGACCGGGCCCAAAATGGCCAAAAATCGATTTTTCCAGAAGTGGCCAAGTTTGGTATCAAATGAAAGGCCTTGGTGAGGCGAACATTTTTGTCCTTGGAGGACCCCTCCAAAGTGGACCCAGCGACTTGTGGCGCCCTGACCAGGGTCCGGACTGGTCAAAAATCAATTTTTTAAAAAATTTCTAACTTTGGTATCAAATGAAAGCCCTTGGTTAGGCGAACTTTTTTTGTCATTGGAGGACCCCTCCAAAGTGGACCCGCCGGCCTGTGGCACCCTGACCAGGGTCCGGACCGGTCCAAAATGGCCAAAAATCGATTTTTCCAAAAGTGGCCAAGTTTGGTATCAAATGAAAGGCCTTGGTGAGGCGAACATTTTTGTCCTTGGAGGACCCCTCCAAAGTGGACCCAGCGACTTGTGGCGCCCTGACCAGGGTCCGGACTGGTCAAAAATCAATTTTTTAAAAAATTTCTAACTTTGGTATCAAATGAAAGCCCTTGGTTAGGCGAACTTTTTTTGTCATTGGAGGACCCCTCCAAAGTGGACCCACCGGCCTGTGGCGCCCTGACCAGGGACCGGACTGGTCAAAAATCGGTTTTCCAAAAAAATTCCAACTTTGGTATCAAATGAAAGCCCTTGCTGAGGCGAACAGTTTTTGTCATTGTAGGACCCCTCCAAAGTGACCCCAGCGGCCTGTGGCGCCCTGACCAGGATCCGGATTGGTCAAAAATTGATTTTTTAAAAAATTTCCGACTTTGATATCAAATGAAAGCCCATGGTGACGCGAGCATTTTTTATCATTGGAAGACCCCTCCAAAGTTTATCCAGCAGGCTCTGGCTGACCTAGGTGGATGTTGCCTAAAAACGAATTTTTTTTAGTAACTAAGCTGACCTAGGTGAATATTGCCTAAAAACGAATTTTTTGGAAGTAATTAAGTTTGGTATATATCTAATAAGCATAGTGCTCCGCCGGTAATAGGTCATACTATGTTTCACCAGTGCGCAATGCGGCATGTTTGTTACATATAGTCAAGGCCCATTAGTTTCGCTGTAGGACCTATCCATGTGGCTGGGGGGCACCCTGATGGTGGTGGGCCCAACCGTGTCGCAACTCCAACTTTAGCCTCTTATACAGAAAGATCCACAGTGAGCAGGTCTTTCTTATTTGGGATTTGGGGTGGGGTGCGGGGGCACTACAGCATAGACTATAGTAGGTTTCGCCCGGACCGCTGTGGCGCCCTGGCCAGGGGTCCGGACCGGGGACCGGGCCCAAAATGGCCAAAAATCGATTTTTCCAGAAGTGGCCAGGTTTGATATCAAATGAAAGCCCTTGATGAGGCAAACATTTTTTGTCATTGGAGGACCCCTCCAAAGTGGACCCGCCGGCCTGTGGCACCCTGACCAGGGTCCGGACCGGTCCAAAATGGCCAAAAATCGATTTTTCCAAAAGTGGCCAAGTTTGGTATCAAATGAAAGGCCTTGGTGAGGCGAACATTTTTTGTCATTGGAGGACCCCTCCAAAGTGGACCCAGCGACTTGTGGCGCCCTGACCAGGGTCCGGACTGGTCAAAAATCGATTTTTTAAAAAATTTCTAACTTTGGTATCAAATGAAAGCCCTTGGTTAGGCGAACTTTTTTTGTCATTGGAGAACCCCTTCAAAGTGGACCCACCGGCCTGTGGCGCCCTGACCAGGGACCGGACTGGTCAAAAATCGGTTTTCCAAAAAAATTCCAACTTTGGTATCAAATGAAAGCCCTTGCTGAGGCGAACAGTTTTTGTCATTGTAGGACCCCTCCAAAGTGACCCCAGCGGCCTGTGGCGCCCTGACCAGGGTCCGGATTGGTCAAAAATTGATTTTTTAAAAAATTTCCGACTTTGATATCAGATGAAAGCCCATGGTGACGCGAGCATTTTTTATCATTGGAAGACCCCTCCAAAGTTTATCCAGCAGGCTCTGGCTGACCTAGGTGGATGTTGCCTAAAAACGAATTTTTTTAGTAACTAAGCTGACCTAGGTGAATATTGCCTAAAAACGAATTTTTTGAAAGTAATTAAGTTTGGTATATATCTAATAAGCATAGTGCTCCGCCGGTAATAGGTCATACTATGTTTCACCAGTGCGCAATGCGGCATGTTTGTTACATATAGTCAGCGGGAATTTCGCATGCATGCATCACACGCATGCATGCATGCATGTATTATCTACATATGTTGTACTATGTTTTTTCTTTGATGATGTTTTAGGGAATGGAAACGTCAAGATGTTTTTGTTTTGATTCTTTTCTTCGGAACGATTATCGATTATTTACGAGTGTATTAGTTACAGTGTGTCTTGGATTGTATAGCCGGTGCTGCGCATTTAAGGTGTTATGCCTTAAACTTTTAACTTCTACATATTTTTTCCTATATTTTTACAGGCTAACTCGATAGGTTAATTTTGGTGATTACAACTAATTTCAAATCTTTATAATCAAGTAGTAGCTTTCATATATACAGGTGTAACTTCTTTTCGATTTTATCTTTTGAAATTTGTGTTTCCAGCTTTAAGTTTTATGTCTCACCCGTGTGCACTTACGGAACATTTGTATATGTTTAACTGTACTTCAGGTTTTTTTACTATGGATCTCATCTGTAGGTTAGCTTATGGATATGTCTCCGTTTTACAAGTTATCTTTTGTTTTTAAGAAGTTTTTATTCTTTGCACTTCCTGTTTTCAGTTTATTCTATTTGGATAAATTACAGTTGGTTAAAAATTTGACTTAAAGATGCGGCTTGTTCAGAATCGGTCATTCCGTCTCGCAGATGATCTCTGTATAGTATTTTGTTTTTTGTGTTTGTTTCTTCAGTTAGTATCATCTAGTATATTTCTTTTGTATCATACATGTACGTATAATTTTATCAAAAATTAAAATGTATTTTGGAATGTGCTTTGCTCTTTACTAATAGGTGGTTTAGTTAGTGCGTATTTTTTCGTAGAGTTTAACGTATTTCTAAGTTAGCATTTCATAAAACAAAAGTATTGTTGTATATTTAATTGTATAAGTATTGTATAAGCAAATTCTTAAAATTTATTAAGCCTGCGGAGAAAAGCTCTACAGCGGAAAAATAAAAGAAACTAGAGGGAAAAATGCCCTAGACGGGCATGCAGTGGCTAGAATAGGGAAAGAAGGAAGGGCGGAAAAATGCCAATATAATTGACAGTCGGAGCTGAAAATGATAGAAACTAGGTTCAGCGCCGAATAGGGAAAGCAGTCGGCGCTGAAAATTATTGAAACGAGATTCAGCGCCGGATAGAGAAATCAGTCGGCGTTGAAAATGATAGAAACTAGATTCAGCGCCGAAAAGGGAAAGCAGTCGGCGCTGAAAATTATAGAAACTAGATTCAGCGCCGAATAGGGAAAGCAGTCGGCGCTGAAAATTATAGAAACTAGATTTACCGCCGAATAGGGAATGCAGCCGGGTAGCGTGGAACAGGCAATTCCTCCGTCCACCCTATTCGCGTGAATTGCGATATATCCAGCTCAACGGTCCATTTCTCTAACAATGCTACCTTCGATACGGTAATCTCATTAACTGTGAATGGGTTTTATACTTACTCGCGTGAATTACAATAATATATTGGTATGAGCAGCTGCTTTCTCGTACAATTTTATCTCAAACAGCAATCTAGAAACTGTCCCTGGGTTGTCTACTTTCAGACTTACTTGAGCCTCGCGACTGTAGCATATCTACTGCCATCGCGTTTTAATGTCCTAATATTGACAGGATTAAGATTTCATTTTGGCACATACTTTTATCGGCTTTTCCAACAACATTTTTAACGATCAATGACACTTTTAATTTGTTTTAGACTATTATTAAGAGCGAAATTATTAAAGATCCAAATGCGTAACAGAGAATTAGTAATACTAATAGACAATGCAGTTTATGTACTCCATGCAGAACAAACCCAGCTTTAACTTTGCGTTAAAGAACACAGCTAGTTAGCTACAGCACGTTTCGTTCACATAATGACACATAATGTTAACTGCATTAGTTCATGATCCTCAATCAACCACGAAGTTTCTACTCCACAAAAGCAGACTTTGCTTACACAAACGATGTTGTATCCTGCCTCATTTCAAACGGAGCATATAGCACGTTCTCGGGTAGTGCAGAGCAGTTCACGCGAATAGGATGGACGGAGGAATTGCCTGTTCCACGCTACCCGGCTGCATTCCCTATTCGGCGGTAAATCTAGTTTCTATAATTTTCAGCGCCGACTGCTTTCCCTATTCGGCGCTGAATCTAGTTTCTATAATTTTCAGCGCCGACTGCTTTCCCTTTTCGGCGCTGAATCTAGTTTCTATCATTTTCAACGCCGACTGATTTCTCTATCCGGCGCTGAATCTAGTTTCAATAATTTTCAGCGCCGACTGCTTTCCCTATTCGGCGCTGAACCTAGTTTCTATCATTTTCAGCTCCGACTGTCAATTATATTGGCATTTTTCCGCCCTTCCTTCTTTCCTTATTCTAGCCACTGCATGCCCGTCTTGGGCATTTTTCCCTCTAGTTTCGCTTTGCAAAACCTGGTTTTAATGAAAAACCTTTCGGAACCTGAATTATTGACCAAATTATTAACAACTTCAAATTTTAATGAAATTTACAATAACCCCGCTGTATGCTGTTTATAATTTCGTAATCATTTGAACAAAAGCTTAGGCTAATGAGTTTCAAGTGATAGCATTGTGTATTCAAACAATGCCTTGTTACTAAAAATTGGGAAAACAAGAAGAAATAGAAGTATTAATTTCGGTAACACTGCATGGAAATCTCCAAAGCAATTTGTTACTGTTCAAGAATAACTGTTTCATAATAATTTACAATTTCTAGAACATATAATTATATTTGGAGTGCTCTTAACCCGACCCAAAACAGCTAACTTTTATTTATAATGTTTGGTATTTAAGTGTAGTTTTAAGAATTATACTGACCATTCTTAATTTAGATGCATAAGATAGAAGAAATTGAAATAAAAAACGAGAAGAGAACAATCTGAGACAGTAACCTCGTTGATGCTAGAGGAGGAAGTGCTATCAGGCTCTGGAGAAGACCTGCAGTTTCTCGGCATCAAAGTCATATCCTGCGTGTACTCATTCGATATGATTTGTAGAAAAAGGAGTTTGAGATAGGTCCTGATAACAGTGATGCGAGAAAAGCATATCTCAATTTTCGTACATGTTATTCTGGTCTTTGAGAATAACGACATCAGTGTTAAAGAGAAGAGACTGGACACCTGAAAGCATATGTTATTTCGTAATTTCGTCATGAAATTGCTTGGATTTCTAAAGCCCGAAGAACCATTTATAACTGAACACTTAATTCAGGATCCAATTGTTGTCGGTAACTGCTAAAACTGAAGAACTTAACAAGTCATCCATGGAGGTAAATATTCAGTGATTTAATCCCACTAAACCGGCAAGTCTACAAGGTGGTCAGGTCTAATATTACAGTATTACACTCGATTCCCGTATTGATGTTTTTGTTCAACCGCAAGTCTAATGGATTTTTTGTTAACTACTTTATGGCTAATGGTAGCGTAACAGCTGCAATTTGATTCATAAAAACGATTAATGTTTTGACCTAAGCAGTTCCTTTTCAGGAGCCAGTACAAAAGGCGAGAAAGGGTGGAAACGGACTGCGCGACAAGGTATAAAAAGCGGACTCCATCAAAACAACAAATGCAAATTATAGTCACAATATCTCAGAACTAGAAAATTTTTTATTCTGAGAAGATAACTCTGATATGTATAGAAATTACTCCAATTTCACAAAAACTATGTAGAATAATTCTTGAAGAGGAGAACAAATGCAATGACAACCGTATAACCTAATTAAATATAATATTTATACCATAATAGAAATAACTTCATGATATCGCCACTTTTTTCAATAAGGCAGTGATATCATTTCGAACAGCTTGCTAGTCCGCTATGTTATTGGAGAATAGAAGTGCTTTTAACCTCTCTCCCGTTTGTCAAGGTGTGAGCTTAATAGACATTCAATTATTGTGATACCTTAACTATTTCGAGTTTATGAAATATCATTTTCTTGTTTTTAGGTACGCACGAAGAAAGCTCCTTAACCCTGATCTGCCAAGCATACTGCTAAATGAAGACAACCAATGAGAAGGACAATTGATTTAGAAATTGAACTGTTTTGCAGTGAATTTTGTCAATTATGCTTGCAGACAAAATATGTGGCAAATTTATCAAACCTTTAATGATAAACAGCTAATGCAAGCATGATAACTGATCAGGTTCTTAGAGCAACAGTTAAATACCTTATGCAACAATTGAAATAATTTAGTCCGAATATTCGCTTGATGCGAATTATTGTTGAGACCAATGCTTCTTGCGTGGTTCCACAGGTTGAAGATCCAAAAATTGGCTTTCTGACCGATTTCTTTTCACTGATGTTTCGTGCACCCAGCTTGCTCGACTTCTGAGTAACTGAACCACGCTTGCCCTTGCAACCAAAGCCATCAACTCCACCACTACCATCACCACTATCACTACAGTCTTCACCTCATCAAACTTCACCTCCTTAGCTGGCACGACCACCGCAATTACCGCGACTAGCACCATCACCACCACCACCACAATCAAAATTATCACTATGTTCACCATTTCTACCATGATCGTCCGCTGAACCCATATGTGTCAACAGCATTTTGTAACTCACTGAAACATTTAACCAGAGCAACCCATTCAGTTGATGTAAAAGATATTCCAAAACATTTGCTCGGAAGCTCCCTTTTACCAGAAAAAATCCACCAACACCGCAAGCGCACATAAGGGATTCCATTAAACAAATTAATAGTCACTCACTTATGACGTCCAACCTTAGACCCATTTTTTATCGAAATTTCACGTTGACTCACCAACCATTCTGTTATCAAATCCGATGATGCTACCATCTGGCGAAATTCCCAAGGTCTTAGAATAATGGTGTGTGAAGCATTGCTTTCTTGTGCCCTGTGGAACCAAACCAACAAACGTCCAGTACCCAAGATTTTAACCTTAAGATTCTTCCTTGAACCAAAGTTCAAATCGGCAAGAACAGCAAGTATGGTATAACAGCTAACGCAAATTAAAATATGAACTTGAGTGTTTTGCAAGCACTACATCGCATTTATAGCAAAACATCTAGAGCATGACCTAAATTTTGCAGCAATTTTCTTAGCCCCGCAGACATGTGCAGGAGGGGAAGTTTTGGGGAGGGTGAACCGGCGGCCGAAGGCTGCGGTGGATAAGGTTGCTTGGATAAGGTTGTTCACGAGACTCACTCCGCAATTCTAAAGTCCCTTTTCGTCTGAGGTTAGGTGACTGCAAAACATTAAGCAATAGACACGGATAAATTCCGTAAAAAACGTCAGGTACATTAGACCATTGATTTCATATATAGTATTATTCCCGATTTCTATTTTGTTCTGTTCTCGGAACCAGCGACCTAATGTTGCAAGCATGTTGAGCAAATGATTGTTTTTCCCCTGATGAACTTTTCCTCAAAGAAACTCCAGATATTTAAAACTTGGAGATGGTATATAAATTTGTTCAAAAAAATATAAACAGCTCCTTAAAGCGGCTGATAAACCGAAAATGGTAAACAATAAATGATCCCAAAAAATCCAAACAGCTTACATATAATCTTCGTTACCATTTATTTCGGTCGACCAATATCAGTTTCTGTTTCAAATAGGACTGCAGTCCGCATAGGTTAAAGTCGCCACTAGATGAAGCAAGCGAACTGAGCTAATTACGTTTTCTGAGTCGTGGAACATAAAAATCTGAAGTCCGTTCTTCGATTCCGCGTTAAACGCGTTAAATTCTGTAGCTTTGTTCAAATGTCAGGGTTTCACGTGAACTCCGAAAGGTTGAAATTAGCGTCATAAACAGTCTCACTGTCCGGGGTTTGCTAGAGTGGTTAAAATTCTCGGCTGTAAATGAGCCAACTCGGGTTCAATCCTCGCCCTGGACACCTTCAATTATTTCGATCTTGATGTCAACCTTTCACTGCTCAATATAGATGAACCTACATCATAGCACCGTAGATTCGTGTTCTGCGCAGCCTGCAACCCAGATATTTCGTGTATTTAGCATTTTAGCAAAATCGATAACAAAAAATTGTGGTGCCCCTTGGTCCCCATAAAAAATTGAATTTCACAGTCGAAAAATGTTTGCTATATTTGAAAGTTCCAGTTTCAGTTTCAGTTTCAGGTCTCTTCTCAAAATAGTTTCAGTTTCAGTTTTAGTTTCAGTGACTGAAACATCATTAGCTATATTTTAACTCAGCGTTATAGAAAACATGCCCATACCAAATTTTCGCTAAATTTTGCGCACAGGGCTAAAATGTTAAACTGCTCAATTTTAACTCATGTGCAAGGTTAACCGAGTTAAAAATTTCAACTCTACTCTTTTAACTCGCGCGCGAAAATGCCCTTAAAGGCTTTCTTCAATCTGCGTGCAAATGCGGAATGAAAGGCCAGAGAACACGATGAACATTTTGGTGTTCAAAATTGTTGATTTTAACAAAAGTCAACCAACGCCCACCTAAAAACAGCTGTGATAGGGCTACGTGTTAAAGCATTGTCCGCAGATCGTGGCTTCCTTGAAATTACAAATTCGGGTCAACACACTACAAATATCCCGAATCCGGTGGAATAAAAATTTTGAATTATGTTGTATGCATATCCCAATATTCAAAATTTTACCAATCGAGCAAAAATTTGGTATGTATGTCTTTTCCATAAACGCTGAGTTAAAATATAGCAAACATTTTTCGACTGTGAAATTCATTTTTTATGGGGACCAAGGGCAACCACAATCTTTTTTGTTATCGATTTTGCTAAAATGTTAAATATTGGAAATGTATCTGGGTTGCAGGCTGCGCAGAACACGAATCTACGGTGCTATGGTGTGCTATTTTCGCGCGCGAGTTAAAAGAGTAGAGTTGAAATTTTTAACTCAGTTAACCTTGCACATGAGTTAAAATTGAGCAGTTTAACTTTTTAGCCCTGTGCGCAAAATTTAGCAAAAAGTTGGTATGGGAATGTTTTCTATAACGCTGAGTTAAAATATAGCTAATGATGTTTCACTCACTGAAACTGAAACTGAAACTGAAACTATTTTGAGAAGAGATCTGAAACTGAAACTGAAACTGGAAATTTCAAATATTACAAATATTTTTCGACTGTGAAATTCAATTTTTTATGGGGACCAAGGGGCACCACAATTTTTTGTTATCAATTTTGCTAAAATGCTAAATACACGAAATATCTGGGTTGCAGGCTGCGCAGAACACGAATCTACGGTGCTATGATGTAGGTTCATCTATATTGACCAGTGAAAGGTTGACATCAAGATCGAAATAATTAAAGGTGTCCAGGGCGAGGATTGAACCCGAGTTGGCTCATTTACAGCCGAGAATTTTAACCACTCTAGCAAACCCCGGACAGTGAGACTGTTTATGACGCTAATTTCAACCTTTCGGAGTTCACGTGAAACCCTGACATTTGAACAAAGCTACAGAATTTAACGCGTTTAACGCGGAATCGAAGAACGTACTTCAGATTTATGTTCCACGACTCAGAAAACATAATTAGCTCAGTTCGCTTGCTTCACCTAGTGGCGACTTTAACCTACGCAGACTGCAGACCTATTTGAAACATCAAACTGGTGTTGGTCGACTTGAAATAAATTGTAACGAAGATTATATGTAGGCAGTAGTATATGTGAGGACAATTGGGAGTTATTTTCAGGCTATTTTTGGCTTCACTTCTGGCTTGCTTGGAGGCTCTTTGGAGACGGTGGTTGCCATGGTAACGGTCACTGGATGACTCCTGCTAATCATATGAAAAGCATAGAAACTGGTAGCCTCAGCTCTAATTTTCACACTATAGTGAGGATGTCAACTATTAGAAACTTTCAAACTTCCACAAGGAGGTTGACAAACTTTTTCACAACTTTTTCCAAACTATTTCTCTATCATATCTTTAGCACAGGTAGGCAACCAAACTTCACCCAAAGTTTCCTATGGTTGTCAACAGTCTTCCACCAAAGTTTTCCAACTTTCTCAAAAATTTTCCCAACCTTTTCCAAACCTTTTTCAAACTTTTCCCAAACTTTTTTCACACCAACTTTTTGTCAGAGGTTCCTAGCCAGAGGCTCTCTAAATTTATTTTCGGAAGGCCCAATTTAATCATATATTTATTACGTCCCGGAGGCTCACTAATATTTTCTGTACTGGGAGGTTCCAATTTAATCATATAATTACAGGATGTCTTAAAAGGATCTCACCTGGAACCTCAATGATTTTTGGGAGGCTCTTAAATAATCATATATTTTGTACGTACAACTTTTTCAAGGTTAAATTTCACTTGAATAATTTTAGGAGGCTTTAATTTAATCATGGAAAGGAAATATTTTTCTAAAATGCAATCTCCTGGAGGCTTACTGGGAGGCTCTTAAATAATCATATATTTACACGCATAAGCTTCTTCTCAAGTAATTTTGTAATATGGAATTAGCGGGGGGCTCCAAAACATAACTTAACTTTTAAACTTTTCTAAAACTTTTTGCAGACTTTTCTAAACTCTTTTTAAACTTTTTGGTAACTTTTCTAAAACTTTTAAACTTTTTTCAAACTTTTCTTAAACTTGACTAAAACTTTCTCAACTGCTTCTAAAACTTTTAAAAGTTTTATCAAACTTATTTCTCCCCAACTTTAGGAGGCTTTCAAATAATCTAGAGGTTTGAGGCTCTGAAATAATCTCCTGGAATTTTGAGGCTCTCAAATAATCTCCTACAGACCTTTGCAAGGAGGCTCTGAAATAATCATTGCTTAGCTAGGTATCCATAGCAACCAGAGGCTCTTAAATAATCATACATGTAACATTCATGGCTGAGGCTTTTCTAGCTTTGAGGCCCTCAAATAATCGTACTACTACCATTACTGACGCTCTCATAGCTAGGTTTCCATGGTAACCATCTGGAGGCTAGACGAAAGCAGGGAGGCTCTCGAATAATCGTATGAATAACATTACAGGCTATTGCCGCATTGATACTTTTGGACTTTTGCCAATGGCCGGTGTGTAATAAATCCTGACAGCAGGTTTTGACAAGGAGATTTGAGGCTCTGAAATAATCTTATATGTAAAATTAATAGCTGAGGTTCTTGCAGGGAAGCTCTCATAGCTAGGTTTCTATGGGTCTTCAAGTAAACTACTAGTGGGAAGTTCTGATTTAACCCGGGCTACCAGCTAAGTTTTTCATAGCATGGATGATAGTTTCAAAACTGTCCGTCTTCTACATTTCGAATATTTCTCTTCGCAACCGTCATATTCTAGAGAGGTTTATTCAGCTGCGTACCCTACTTTCATAGCTGTGCATACTTTCATGCTAAAATTGTTGGTAAAGTTTCAGCCATTTACTTTTCAATTAATAACTTTTCAATGTCATAACTTTCATAATATTCTAGCATCAATGACAGTAATGAACACATGATCCATAGGAACAATGACTATAGATGAAATTCGCGTGGGATTCACTTGTTTTTGTAGTAGCAAACGACCCATGTAATTACTCAAGAAAGGATGTTGTTGGATGCAAGTAGATTAATTACCTGACAAACGAGCGTCTTATGCTTGTAATTACTACAGGCTTCGTGTTGCCAAATTCTTCGGGTAATTGAGCGCTTCACCTGTCGTTTTGTTGTAACAAACTCCCCATGTAATTACTCAAGAAAGGATGTAGTTGGGTGCAAGTGGATTAATTACCTGACAAATGAGCGTCTTATGCTTGTAATTACTACCGGCTTCGTGTTGCCAAGTTTGCGTGGTTAATGGTTGGCTGCCTTTTCTAGTAACAAACAAACCGAGTAATTGCTCCAATAGGATGTTGCATATCCCATATGCCAATTAAAATTTTTGAAACAAGCAGACAATTACATGAAAACCCTAATATATAAACATTAGCGCTGTGGTTTTGTGATTCTTTATTGCGATCTTGAATAATATTCCTAGTTTGGCTTTTCCCCCAATCCTTTCTATATCCAATCATGTAAGTTAATAACTTTTCTATTATTTACATTGATGTTGATAGTTAGTTAATCGTTCATAGCTGATAAAGGCACCCTAATACCACAGGTGATACTTTTTATACATTTAGAACACCGAACGTCTTTAGTTTCAATTTTGCTAACCACTATTGATTGTGCTGACAAGTGTAGTTAAATTATTTCTTAACTAATATATACTGCAGTCATAAACTCATGGTTGCCATCTAACCTCGCTGAACTTACAACTTTCATCCATCGGAAAGCAACTGTTAAGTGTGTATACACCAGGTCCGTTCTACAAGTTCTACAATTTGTACTTGAAACTCTACCTTAGCATCTTAGTTATTGGAAAACTGGGCAAACAATAAAATTGTTAGCAAGTATGGAATTCAAAACATAAGTTACAATATTTATCCTGTACACATTATACTAGCAAGTGATTTTATCCTAAAATCTTAGCAGTAGGTGACCGCTGTCCAATCAAGGGTCCAATTTAACTCACCAAGCAAGTGTTTCCTGAACTTTATATCCACTAAGCCTAAAGCTTATCTTTTCCCGTTCGTTAACCTGAAAGCTGAACAAAAAGAAAAATGCATATAAATCATTAAAGAATTTGTATTTATGAAATGCTTGACTTATCTGAAGTCTTCCAAACATATGACTCACGTGAGATTTTCTGTGTCATGGTTATAAGAACTTTCTACGATAGCGTTTAATCTTTACAAGAATTCGTGTGTACCTATGAGGTTTTCATAGGTTGATGAGTTAAAATTTTATTTTAAATGTTCCATAAACCTACAAACACGGAAATCTTACATTTATCAATGAACGTGCCAATTACGTTCAAATCGGTCCGTTAATTTTATTTCTCCGTCTGCAGTTTGGTTGGTTTTATTGACCGTAACACACAATATCTACAGTCTAAACCATAAAGTCATGAACAGTCATAGAAGCTCGATATTTGCTGCGGTCACTTGAAATTTGCACTTAGCATTACCAAACCTATCAAATTTGAGATAAGCACATAGTTTCAGTCGATAACTATTGTGCAAAAGCTACTATTTAGTATACTGTAGTAGTATACTATCACGTAAACCTAAAAGTGTTCATTCAGTACAAAAGGCTTGCGCAGTCGGATATTTTGATTTTCATATCCCATTCGAAGACTACAGTTAAACTTTGAGACAATTATAATGCAAAAGAACACGTGATTCAAGTTTAAATTTAAAGTAAGATGTCACTATATCCTGCAATTTAAGATCTCAAATTTTATTCTTTTTTGAGTTTAGACCAGACTTTGCCTATCAAAGAATAGTTGTATACCCAAACATTTTAGTATTTCATACAACCTCAACCCGCTGCTAGTTTTTGCCACCTTTTTTGCCACCCTTGGCTCGATTTGAATAGCCGTGCCCACATCTGTTTACAAAATATCAGCATAAAACTATTTTAAAGGTAGTTTATATTAATCATTTAACCGTTTGGATATGTCAAAATTGAATAACTTGTAGTCAAACTTTTCATGCATTGTTCAATTTTCAATATGAATGAACTACACTATAATAGTTATCATAACATTCCTATTCATTTGTGTATTTCTTTACTCCCAATATTCCTATTGATGTATGCATTTTTTATAAGTGGGTAGGGAGGGATACAATACTCTTTTACGTCGCTATAATACCAACGTTTTAGTCGCTCAGCTGTAAATTCGCATCCTTTCACTTCCTTTTACAGATCATTGCTCTTTTCTCACTCTGTATATGCGGAATTTGAGTTATCTGTATAGTTACACCTTACTTCGTTTATGTAATTACAACCTTTCCCTTTTCAATGTTTCAGAAACACGGATCCGTATCAGCAACAGTTTTCCGGACCTATTGTCAACACAACACCATCTCTTTTCCGACAGAGTCAGCAGAATGCCCACCGCGCTCGGTCGTATTGGAAAGACACCTCCATGCTGTCCGGGCAGCATCGGCAGGACTTCGACCTGTTGACGTCACTGCTCAGGTCAGTTCTGCTCCTGCGACTACCCAATTCTCGAATATTCCCGACAACCAAATTCGAATGCAGTCGGACTCCACAATCCCATCTGAGTTGGAGATCCCAGATGTCTTTCGACCGCTCCATCAAGAACAGCCCATTCCTCTGAGCCGGGTCAAAGAAATCTGCCGCCAGCACGGAATCCCCCAATTTGGATCGCCAACCCCCGGTCCGGTTGCTTATAGAGATCCGACTCGGTCAGGTCCTTCTGAGGAGACGCCACCTCAAACATGGCGCAGGGTGCGTGCGACTCCCCGTGAACAGCGACCATTAGACACCCGTCCTCATCGACAGTCCGTCTTCTGACCCTTATCCCTTGGGTGCATTCTACGGAGTGCTTCCCAACCCCCAGAGCCCTGAAGCCATCCGACTTCGACACTTGCAAATTGAGTATGAGAACTGATCCACGTCTCCCTATACAAGAGATCGTGCAGGCTGCCTTTCGAGTGTGGTTTATGAAGGTCCACCCATGGGAGGCCTCTCTGGGAGACCAAGGCCGCTTCCTTGCCCATTGGAGGATCTCCGACAAACAATAATGCGGATCTTGGAGGACTCTCGCTTCAAATCACTGCGGGAGTATCACATGGACCATCCGTTTGGGGAGGTACCTAATTACTTTACACGACTTCAGGCCCATGTCGGTGTACCACCCCTCATGGGTCGCTTTCACTTGGGTAGGGTTGTAGAATAGTGCTGGGACCGGTTCCAAAAGAACCGGTAGAACCGGAACCGGAACCGGAACCGGAACCGGTAGGATTTTTAGAACCGGAACCGGAACCGGAACCGGTGGCTTTTGGAACCGGCCGGTTCTATAGTACGACCAAAAAATGTGTGTACAAACTTCGACCGTTTGTAGCAGATTAACCTTTGGAGTAAACCCCAACAATGTATATATTTTTAGAATCCTCAGGAACTCGAGATTTCGAAAATCTGGAAAATTCCGGAATTCCGGGTTTCATTCACGGAAAATCTAAAATTTTTAGTTTTTCGCCAAATTTTTATCGCAATCAAAATTTTGTTTTCACGATCGAATAGAGCTGGTCCCGCTGCATATTTTTGCTCTTACAAGTTTTTCACAAAAATGCACCCAGTTTCCGGAATTCCGGGTTTTCAAAATTTCTGGATTTTAAAAATTTTCTCCAATACCCACAAGATGGGTATCGTTCGAAAGCTCTTTTCGAGCTGAACAACGTTTGTAATAGAATGAACTCTTGAAAATGCACACATTTCCCGGAATTCGAGCCCAGTTCTTGGAATTCACGAATTCCGGATTTCACTCTAGCATAGAAGGTTTTAGCGAATTCCGAGAACTGGGCTCATTTCTGCGAGTTGCCTCTATTACAAGATTTGTTCAGCTCATCAAGAGCTTTCGAATGATACCCATATTGTGGGGTATTGGAGAAAATTTTTAAAATCCGGAAAATTCCGGAAAATTCTGTTTTCTCGAATTCCGGGAAATGTGTGCATTTTCAAGAGTTCATTCTATTACAAAAGTTGTTCAGCTCGATAAGAGCTTTCGAATGATACCCATCTTGTGGGTATTGGAGAAAATTTTTAAAATCCGGAAATTTTGAAAACCCGGAATTCCGGAAACTGGGTGCATTTTCGTGAAAAACTTGTAAGAGCAAAAATATGCAGCGGGACCAGCTCTATTCGATCGTGAAAACAAAATTTTGATTGCGATAAAAATTTGGCGAAAAACTAAAAATTTTAGATTTTCCGTGAATGAAACCCGGAATTCCGGAATTTTCCGGATTTTCGAAATCTCGAGTTCCTGAGGATTCTAAAAATATATACATTGTTGGGGTTTACTCCAAAGGTTAATCTGCTATAAACGGTCGAAGTTTGTACACACATTTTTTGGTCGTACTATAGTGTTAATTTTGGGTGTTTGAAACTTCAATCAAGGTTTATTATGTAAAATTTCAAAATTTTCGTATGAATTTGAATTTAGCATTTGGAATTTAACTTTATTTTGGTACTTCTATTTAGATATAAAATTTTGTTTTTGAAAGCTGTTGTGTAAATGGCAGAAGATTTGAAATCAATTTTACGATGTCTTTAATAACAGTTTTCAGTCAATGTTTTAAGTTTTCTGAAAAGGTTATAGAAAAAGAAAAACTAAGGTGTATTCAGTGTTAACTCTTCTTTAAGGATGACAAAGGTAAGCATTAAGGATTTGATGCTTTACGGCAACTCTTCCGACTTTAGCTGTTGCCTCTGCAATTTTTTTGTGCAAACTTCAACTGAAGCAAACCAGTATACTGAAGGCGCAAATCCAGATTAAGGGTTAAGCTGAGCAACAGTATCCCTGAGGTACCGTTCTTATTTAATTAATAGCAATTGGCTAGCGCGGTTTATCTTCAGTAGTCAGAATTTCATATGTCAGAATTTCATTAGTCAGAAACTAACTTTTCAAACTTTCATTAGTCAGAATTTCATTAGTCAGAATTTAGGTTTTTGAAATAATATAAGTTGAACTTTCATTAGTCAGAATTTCATAAGTCATTCATTAGTCAGAATTTCATTAGTCAGAATTTTGTTTGCCAGAATTTTGCAAAAGATGCAATTTTATTCCTAGCGCAAAGTCTAATGGCTGACCTTGATGATAATTTTATAAAATGATTTCTAGTCGACAAAAATATATGTGTCTTGGCTCTACCAAAACCAGCAACGAGCAAACCTTTCTTTTCAAAAGGGTTCCCCAACAACTGGGTTGGTTCCGCGTACACCTACCTACATTTTATAGACAGGAAATGAAGATATGCTGTTTCGTTCGAATTCTAAAAGAATCAGAATGGCCAAGACCCAAGAGTACGTAATAACTGTTGGATTATACTCTTGGTATGGCGCAAATCATCAATGTTCTTTTGGGGTTAAGAGCTACAAAAAAGTTTATTTTAGCTCTGCTATTCTCTACTCTCCCCTACTTTATCGGTAAAGGCCCTAAGACTGTGCAGCAACGTGCAAAAGTTGGAAGAAACTAGAAAAATAAAATTCTGACTTACGAAATTCTGACTAATGAAATTCTGACTAATGAAATTCTGACTTATGAAATTCTGACAACTGAAAGTTCAACTTATATTATTTCAAAATTTAAATTCTGACTAATGAAATTCTAACAAACGAAATTCTGACTAATGAAATTCTGACTATACGATTCTGACTGATGAAAGTAGACGGGCTAGCGCTACCGAAAAAGAATGCATTTGATGGTCTATTTAAAGTTTTCATATTTCATAGTAATATTTTAGTACTTTTTGGTTATATATAGGTTTAGGATTTGATAGGGAATATAGCGCTCTTTTGTTACAAATTTGTTTATTTCAGCTACCAAAATTAAAACAAATTCTATGTAAAATAAAAACTTAGCAGCTTGATTTTATTTATTGTACAATTTTTGGTTTTAAAGGTATGAAGTTAGTTGTACCTGTGTGCTGCATAAGTGCTCGAAAAGTTTTAATTCTCGTTCAACGATTTTCCCCAATGTTTTCTGCTATAGTTTTCGATCTCAAAAAAATCTTCGACCCCGAGATGAGATTAGCTGCTTTTTCAATGAGTAAGCTTTGTAATGTTGTAACTGTAGCTGTTGAATCGATAAGCAAATTTTATTGGACTGCTTGAAACTGGTCGAGGAAAGTTCTGTGCGACGTTCGCTGTCTGAAGGGCAGTAGCAAATGTTTATCTAGATTGAGAATACTTAGTATTTTGGTAAGCCCTGGTAGCTAAAATTTCCCCAACATATTGGTAAAAATGAAACAGACCATATCTTTTTCACAGTAAATATTTGTATATAAATAGTAAATAGTAAGCAAAAACATTGTTTAAAAACACGTTCATAGCTTGGTGCAGTTAATATATTAAGTTTTTATAGCAATTGTCAAAAAAATAAAAAATCGTGTGATTTTAGCTTTTTTATCAAAAATACCAATTGGAACCGGAACCGGTAGCTAGAACCGGAACCGGAACCGGAACCGGAACCGGCAGTCAAGAACCGGAACCGGAACCGGTTACAAAAATCGGAACCGGTCCCAGCACTATTGTAGAATACGGCCTTCGTGAGGAAGGGCACGTCACGCCAGCACAGGCCAAACTAAGACCATTGGTGGTAGTAGTTCGATATTCCAGCACCTAAATCAGAACTGTATAGTGTAGCTATGAATATGAATTTGTAAATACTGTTTAGTTCCTAACAAAAATACTAAAAAGCCATATAATAAATTGAAAAAACTTGTGAACACTAAATATTTCAAAAAATACACGCGCTTCAAAGACAGTGAAAACTTCTTTTTGTTATTTTTTGTTCTTCGCAAATACTGAATATTCTGTGAAATTTGTAAGTAGGCAGTCTTTTGTGAATGTATATATCATACGTATTACCAAGAGTACATAATATATAAGAGTGTGACAGCAGGCAAGCTCTCTGTTATCAGCTGTAGGTACATGCTATGTTCACTAACGGCTGACCCCCCCACAAATGTGTATGTGCTCTTCAAAGAAATTTGCTAAGAAAGAAATTATCTTTATGTGTTAAAGCTCAAAAACACAACTACTCAGTTGGTTCAATGTGCGTCTGCTTCGAACTTTAACACGTAAAGATAGCGTGCGAATTTTTTTGAAGAGCACATACACATTTGTGGGGGGTCAGCCGTTAGCGAACATAGCATGAACCTACAGCTGATAACAGAGAGCTTGCCTCTGTCACACTCTTATGTATTATGTACTCTTGGTATTACGTAGGCAGCTTTTTTGTGAATGTTTTATATTATATGTATGTCATATTTTTTATGAATGTATGTATCATATGTAGGCAGTTTTTGTGAATGTTTTCTATGTTATATTTTGTGAGTTTTATATTATGTCATATTTTTTATGAATGTAAATCATACGTAGGCAGTTTTTTGTGAATGTTTTTTATATATGTTATATTTTCTGAATGTATATATCCTACACAAGCACCCTTTTGTGAATGTTTATGCAATGTCATATTTTCTGAATGTACCTATCCTACACAGGCAGGCTCCTTGTGAAAGTTTATGCAATGTCATATTTTCTGAATGTTTTATATTATGTCATATTTTTATGAATGTATATATTTACGTAGGCAGTCCCTTTTTGTGAACGTTACCTAAATAACCATTTTTTTGTTCCTGAACATAGAGATGAGAACGGGTCGGATTTGTTCGGCCCGGCCCGGCCCGGCCCACTCCAAAATCTTGCTCGGTCCGGCCCGGCCCGGCCCGCTGGCAAAAATGTTTTGGCCCGGCCCGGCCCGGCCCAGCCCGCTCCAAGATTCGGCTCGGCCCGGCCCGCCAAAACAAAATTTTCAAAATCTTACTAGCAATATTATTTCAAAGGCTCCAATGCAATATGGAAACGCTAAATTATGCTACAAATGTTAAATTTTGCTGTAAAATAGCCAGAATGAGTAGATATTTAGCTAATCTTAGCGATTTTTTAACATTTTTTACGGTCGATCCGGCCCGTTTCGGCCCGCGCCGGCCCGCAGTTATAAATTTTTGTCGGCACGGGCCGAAATGCTCGTCTCTATCTGAACATATTCAACCAGTTATCTTCGCTAGCAGCTTCTAACCCTTTTGAATATTTTTCTTTCCTTTTTATCAAGTTAAATGGAAAGTATATGTTTCTTTCGAAATGTGCGAGGAGTGCATCTGTGAATCATGTATCTGTCTCTCTATAATTGTTTTATTATGCTGGACTGTTTGCAATGTATTGTTTTTGGCACTCATTATAACTTGAAGTAATAGAGTCTTAGAGGATACACTTGAGTCTGGTTAACGAAAGCAAAAATGGTAACCACTAAGCGGTTAACAAGAATCGTGGCGAGTATAGTCATTGTTCCTATGGATCATGTGTTCATTATTGTTATTCATGCTAGAATATTATGAAAGTTATGAAATTGAAACGTTATTAATTCAAAAGTCAACGGCTGAAACTTTACCAACAATTTTAGCATGAAAGTATGCAAGCAATAAGGCAATGGAAATAGGAAATACTTACTTCTTTAGATCAGTCACCGAGCAACCAGTGAGGCGAAATAGAAGAAAAAAGTTGAATGAACTAGTCATCAAGTATAAAGGATTCTCTACCACTGTTTGGCAAACATGAGTTTATGACTGCAGTAATTAATCTACTTGCATCTAACAACAACATCCTTTCTTGAGTAATTACATGGGTCGTTTGCTACTACAAAAAAACATATACACTATATGTATGTATGTTCACTTCAAAGAAATTCGCACGCTATCTTTGCGTTACAAAGCTCGAAGCAGACACAAATTGGACTTACGCAGGCGTTGTGTTTTCGAGCTTTAACACGTAAAAATACGGCGAGTGAGCGCACAGAAACGTGTACTGGGTACACATTTGTGGGGGGTCACTAGGTACACGTTTGTGTATGGGGTCAGCCGTTAGCGTGCAGAGCATGTACCTTGAGCTGATAACAGAGAGCCTGCCAGCTGTCACACTCTTATCTATTATGTACTCTTGGTGCTACCAAGAGTACATTATAGATAAGAATGTGACAGCTGGCAGGCTTTCTGTTTTCAGCTGCAGGTACATACATGCTCTGCGCGCTAATTACTGATCCCCACAAACGTGTACCTAGTGACCCCCCCAAATGTGTACCCAGTACACGTTTCTGTGCGCTGAGCTGTCACACTCTTATATATTATATACTCTTGGTGCAACTCAATACAAATTAGGCAGCTCATGGAATTAGAGCTGGAGCCGGTTCCAATTTTTAAAACCGGTTCCGGTTCCGGTTCTAGGGTACCGGTTCCGGTTCCGGTTGTAGCTTCCGGTTCTCGGTTCCAAGTACAAAATTTGCGTAGTAGTATAGTAGGGCCATTTCGAGCCGCGCTCCCGGGAGTAAAATCAGGAGTAAATTTTCAGTTCCCGTTCTTAGTTTATCATTACAAGTTTGTCTTTCCTTGTCTCGTTTTAGCACCCTTCGTATGATTCTATGTTGTTCACTTACCTCTTGCCAGAAGTTTTCCACACTTCTAGCATTAAAGGTTTATATAATTTTGGTGCAGCATCATTCAATCAGGATTCATAAAATTTTCTTAAGGAGTAATTTTTGACCGCCTATAACTTTTCAAACTATCACCCGATTCTGGTGAGCTAAAAAGTAGTGAACTCGACTTACTCCGGCCTGCACTAAAAATCCAAATACACTTCCCGACCTGCACTACAAGTCCTAATACACTTCCGTAAAGTCAACCAATCACCGCTCCGACTATTGTTTAACTGTCCCTCTACGTTCTTGCCCCGTGGCTTGGGACCCCGCGTCGGCCCATTACCGGACTCCTAGCTAACTACTTACGTATCTGAACTATATACTTTCTACCTACCTACTAAAGCTACCTACTTCCTCCCTACCTAGCCACTTGCATACCTATACTCGCCTACCTACCTACCTACCTAACCTAATCCTATCCTAACTACTTAACTTATCTACCTACCTAAAGTCCGGCCCATCACCAACTAATGTTTTTGTAGTTTTGATAATTTTTCTAGTGCATAGTATACCCAGTCAATCTATATACAAAGAAATAAATACTAGTAGCCCCTGCAACCATCCATATTGTGGTAGGCCTCTGCTGTGGAGCCCGCTCTAGAACATCCATCCTGCCAAACTCATGATTAAGTTCCTCCAAGTCTTCACTATTTCCAATAAATTTAGGCTCTTCTAGATCGTGGCTATTGTTTGAAGGGTAGTAGAAATCTAATTCATGGTCCAAAACATTTTGAAGAATGAAACCAAATGAGAAATTAATTTTAATGGCGTAGAATTGAGCATTGAAAACGGAAAACTAGCATGCACTCTCATGTGACCATCTAATCCCTTTTGTGTTTTAAATTTGCTTGTACAGCGTTGGCAGGGATACTCTTCCTGAAGCGGGTCTTGCTCAGGTTTCTTAGGGGGATCTGGCTTGCATATATTAGTCGCCTTTGTGTCTTCCCGAGAGTAACTCTATCCACATTTTTTCCAACTAGACTTCTCTTTCTCATGCTCCTGTCTAACATGCCTACTGATATTGTATTTTCGAGTGAACATTTTACCGCAAAATTCACAAATGAGGTTTTCCATCTTCGGTTGTTTATGTCCTTACACAATTTTTATCGCTTTCAGAGCTCTGAAAAACCGACCGCTCACGACGACAGAACGAAGTCAAACTGAAGAGGTGCCAAAGTTTTAACCGTTTATATAGACCTTTGAGTTAGCTAATAGATTGGTATTATAACATGTTTTAATTTTTCTTAACTTTTCATTCACCTAAGTTCTGGATCACTCCTTCTTTTCACCAATATTGCTCCGAGTGTATTTTTCCCTAATGTCTTACAGAATTTATCTTTAGCTTCCATATCCTTCTACCTATCGTACCTTTTGTACTCTGAGTCACTCCAGACCAGCTCCGAGTTAACACCGAGTATACACTGAGCCTACCCCGAGCATACTCAAACCTATCTAACAATTTCCCCTAATTCTTCTCGTTCCTGTTCGTCAACTTGGTCCCCCGTCTTCTCTGGTAGTACCACCGTGCTCAAATTAGAGTTCTTTTCTATGGCGCGTTTGAGGGCTTCTTCAGTGGAATACTTTCCCTCGTACTCTATTTGTTTGGTCAAAATTTTATCAATTATTGGATCGTCGAGGAACCCCTTACAGCGCTGTATGTGAAAGTAAACTTTTCTATTGAGTTCAGCTCGGATCCTTGGTCGGACTTCATTGTAAGCCCCTATTTCAGCTTCAACATCATCATGTCCGTCTGCGAGGTACTCATTTGCTAACCTAATTATTCTACCTTCGAACCTCTCTTCGGACTGCTTGATAAGCTCATCCCAAAATTTACCAAAATCAATAGGCTCACAAATCTCCCCACAACTCGAGTCACTACTGTCTGAACATTCGGTACTTGTCTCTGATTTGGACTCATCATACTCTGGTTGGGCACTGTGAAGGTTTTGAACATGACGTTGTAGGTTGAACGCCCTGGTGAACGTCTGACCACAAGTGCCACACTGGTGTAGAATATAAATATTCAGTAAAGATAATTTGTTTTCAGTAAAGATTGCAGAGGTTCGTGAATTAGTGTTTTACTATGCCTGATTACTCCTACGCTTATCCGCTAACCAACTTAAGAGAGACGACACAGCCCTAAACTAAATTGTCACAGATTTACTAGTTTTCGGAAAGAATACAAAATTATCCAAATCCGAGCAAAATATAGTTTTACGTAATTTCTCACAAAAGTACAAACAAGATTTCACAAAATTTCACAAAATAGTAGGGAACAAGCACCAGAATTATACGAAACAAAACCAAATCAAACAAACCAATGGGGAACTGATCGGGATCCCCAGAACTAAATCCCAGAATGACCCCCCAAAGTAGTGGGAAGGCGGCCACAAAAGATAACAAAAATAAAGACCGCCGCACTGTAAGTCATCCAAAATTGAGAGTGAATGATTGCGCGCCCAATTTTCAACAATTTGTGTATTAGCTATATCCTTCCTTGGACATTACACAAGAGTACAATTTAGATTGATTTTTCATTAAGTTAGCACCCACTTTTGAATATTTTAGAATAAAATCAAGGAAATATTCTACACGGGTATGGTTTGTAATATTCACAACTAGACATCTTTGTTAGAGTTTCAATATATGCTTTGTAGACTTGATTTCACCTTGTCCTTGTTGTTTGTGCTTTTATTGATTTCGCTTGGTACTTTTATGTACTTTGTGTATCGTGCTTTTGCTGATTAAGAGTCACTCCAAACCTACTCTGAGCTAACACCGAGTATACACTGAGCATACGCCGAGCTTACACCTAGCTTTCACCGAGTTGTCTGAGTAATATTGGGGTAATGTTGGTGTAATTTTAAACAATGTCAAAGAACTAGGATCAATATACGTTTTTATTAATTTCGGCAGATGGACTCCTGCTTCCCCCTCGAAGTAAGCATTTCGCATCTAAACTGCACAAGTTATAAGCTTATCTAACTTGTACTACTATTCGCTGTCATATTGACTAAGTTATTAACCTTCATTTTGATGTACTTCTTGCTTATCGTGTAGCACTGTTGAAATAACCGATCAGTATTCAAGATTAAAATTTTCAGTGTACTTGTTACATGGATGAAAAATCTGGAACATTTAACAGTCTGTTACTTAGGCTTTGAAATTCTGTCAAACATTTAATTGCATATATAAATTTTAAAATTAAAGACTCTTCTGCAGTAAGATCCTGTTAAAATTATTTTAATCAGGGCAAGAGATCTTCCAGGGAACTTGGAAGAAATGTGATCATGCAAACATTGTAAAAAGTTTTGGGAAATAATTTATACTCAGTTAGAAGAAATCTGGAGTGTTTGATAAATGTTCTAATAGATGATACTGTTAGTTAGGAAAAGGCTGTTGTGTTGTTTCAACACATGCAATTAATACAAGAAAATGTCACATTTAAATAAACGACTTTAAACTGCTTTAAATGCAACATGTGAACAACAATAAAACCGTTCGTTACAGTTGTAGTACTACATTTGTGGAGTGCAGCTGCCCTGGTCAGAAGCAAGTCGAAAATTGGAAAAATGTCTGGGTAGTTACTTTTTGTTTTTCTTTAAATTTTTGATCATAGGGATTTTGAAGCTTCATGCACAAATAGTAAGCAGTAAATTTACCATGACATAATTTGTTTTTGGATCCCTTTCCACAATGAAAATCTCCCAATAGAAATACATCTGCAAGACTGTCAAGGTTTTGGAAATGCTTCAGTTGAATACGGACATCCCATTATCATAATTTGTTATTATTGTATGATTAATGCCTTTGCTAAGTGCTATTAATGATCCATAATTTTAGGAGAGACCGCAGATGTTACTTGACGGATACGCTAAACTCTTCTATATTCACGATCAGGTTGGACTGTTCGGACGTGTCTACAAATGGAGGTACTACACTTACTTCAGAAAACCGATCTGAAGTCGATGTTCACGTGATGACTCATTCTGATCCGACTGTTAATAACGAACAAAGGTAACAGACTTGGGACAAAATTAAATGTACCCTGAAGCTTTAGCGGGTATTACATAAGGCTGCTCTAGTTATGTGGTTTTAATATGCAAATACTCAGAAAGGCGGGCGCTTTATTGGCGTTCAGTTTATCTATCTATGACGGCTATGAATTATTAAACTTATACTATATAGAATATTAAATTAATTAACTTAATTAAAACATTCTAGAACTTCTGTATTAACAACTAATTACCTACAGCTGTCGTAATCACATGGAACCCTAAGGTATAAGATAGTAGTTATATATTAGATCCACTCAAGGTGCCTAAGCTTAATTCCATACACTAGAGTTTAAATTAGATTCATTCGTTAGCGGACAAAGACCGTTTAACAATCAGATAATACAATGTTGCAACCTTTTATTATTACCGGTAACTTTGTAGAACACCTCAACAATAAAGTGTACTTATACTAATTCTTATTAATTGTACTTCTTGTAGGCCTCAAATTGCAGCCACGTTCCATGAGTTACCATTTTATTGCTATTTTGGTTGCCCAGAGCTGCCAAGTTTTAATGTCATCGAACACAACGATGAGGATAATATTGTGGAAGAAGGTGAAATAGCTATTATGTAAAAATGACGGTTATAAAATAAAAATAGTACTAAAGCTACACCTCATCTATAAACCTGAGGTAAAGGACAGCTCAAATTACTATTACAGACGGCATGACCTATATTCAAGAAGTAAATGGAAGTATATATTGGATTAAACAAATTTGTAAATTCAAATGCCGGTTTCAAAGATAATTTTGTTTTGTAATACATCAAGTGGAGATCTTTTTACCGACGATAATTTTGTATTCTGATCTTTTATTTTATGTTTCCGATGATCCAACTGAAAGGAAATACAACCGATTGCGGTATTGGTTCTTTAAGTTGACGACGCCTGAGCGCATGGAATCTACTCGTGTTGGGCCATTCGTTGCTAAGAAACAGCCAGCCGTTAGTCGCACTGGTAATAAGACCTGCCAAACCAGTACGACCGTTTTGGGAAAGCTGGGCGGCACCAAATTCCTGGAATGTTTACCTCGTCGGGAACGAAAGTGCGGTTTCTGTCGAAATTTTGATCACTTCAATAGAGTCGACAAGAAGACTGGGATCATAACTTGCCCACTGCGTAGGGAAATGTAAGCTGAAATGCTTTAATTTTGAGTAGAGTTAAATAGTGTATTTTTCTGATCTATATTTCGTGCTTTATGGTTGTCTGAAAACTAAATTTATAGCTAAGTTTGAGTAGCCTAAGTCAACACATTTTGCTGAACAGTGGAGATTGTACACGCAGACCTAATTTCAATACTTTAAGTCACCGGGAAACCACATTATACCAATAAAGCCTTCGCTTGCGTTGCTACAGGGTACGGTTCAAAGAGTGAAATAAGGAATAACATTTTGCAGATTATTATTACATATTAGTAGTAGTAGCAGTGGTATCAGTATTACCTCATTTATAGCTTTGTACGAATAAAGCGATGAAAACTAAACTAGATTATTTTGTATACAACTCACCCACAATTTAATTTGGTTCTGTATCGTTTCCATTTTTATTTAATTTACAGGGATATGGAGATTCAGAACGAGGATAGTGTGAGCATTTGATACCCAATCTGTTGACATGGATTCACAGGAGGACTACTACCTCAATGATTATGTTGTTTGTTATTTTTTGTTATTTGAATGAGAATAAACAAATGAAGGAATGTGAAATAAAATAGCATGGTAAAAGGAATAAGCTTTATACAGAATTTGTAGTATTCAGGATGGCAGGCTAAAGGTTGAATTGTCTGTAAACATTACATAGCAACTTTATATACCCGGAAATGGGTACGTCAGTATTGAGTCGTGTCTTTAAACCCCCAAGCTATAAACTGTAACATTTGATGGATTACCCACGCCGTTATAAAGAGAGCGCCGCCTCAGGCTATATTAGGTGTCACTTTTGATGGATTACACCCTCTGTCGGCTAATTTGATCTCTGCCCCCAGGGAATTGATAATTAACTCCCTTAGGGCATTGGAAAAGGTATATAAGGACGCAAAACTTGGGCACCCTGTCAGTTGGACTCAGTCAGTCGTCGTGAATGGTCGGTACTAGCAGGCTCTCTTAGTACGATTTATATATAGTTGGAGTTAGAATGGGTCTACAACAGAACATTTTAGGAATCTTTGAAGGAGAACGTCATCGTTGCAGCTGTGGAAAAAATTTCAATAGTGAGAAAGCAATGTTAAAGCATGTCAATGAGGCGCACAATCCTGAATTCACTCTGAAAAAGTGGACATTATTCCCACTACCCACCTTATCAAAGAACAGCATAGAGAGGCATAAGCGACTAGACTTATACACTGAAAAAACATCTCTAGATTTGGAGAGAGCAGTAAAGCTATATTAATGTCGAAATATGAGAAGTGGTTTTGAATAGTGTATATAGATATGGTGTATATAAACGCGAACGTAGAAAAAATATAAAAACAAAAAAATTAAAAACCATTAATGGCCGACGCCGGGTTCCAAGCCCCGGAAGAAGAACACAGAGGGGCGGCGGATGATAAATGATGATCGGAGCAGTCATTGGTTGACTTTACGGAAGTATATTAGGACTTGTAGTGCAGGTCGGGAAGTGTATTTGGATTTTTAGTGCAGGCCGGAGTAAGTCGAGTTTACTACTTTTTAGCTCACCAGAATCATGTGATAGGTTGAAAACTTATAGGCGGTCAAAAATTACTCCATAAGAAAATTTTATGAATCCTGATTGCCGGATGCTGCGCGAAGATTATATAACCCCGTAATGTTAGAAGACTGAGGATCTGACGACTATTCGTTTATTGTACAAAAAGGTTACGCATACGGTAAAAATATACAAAACAAGTTCAAAAGCATTTTAGGAACAATTGATCAGAATTGCATAGTGATAATATATAACAAAAGTACTTATTACGATACAAATTAGTTTTCAATAAAATGTACACTTTATCCAAAAGGTTAACACCAATAGTCATAATATACTCAAATCTTACAAATTTTTGTATATTCTTTGCCTTTTTGTTGTTAATATTAATTCCTAGTTGATATCATGACTCGGCTTTGTATACTATTTCTTGGCCCTATCAGGGTGCGGAAGTCGCTTAAAAATATGTTGATTTTGTGTGATAGTATGAGTTTTAGAATCATTTAAAATATTTTAGCCGTAATGAGTGTCAGAAAAAGGCTAGAGAAAAAAAATTATTTTTTTACCAGAAGTGGGCATCGAACTCACACTTCTGACTTCAGCGTGAAAGTGCGTCGTCTGAACCACTCGACCAACCCGGCTTGCAAAGCTTTATGCCGAAACATACTTATAAATTCAACAAGAGTTAGCAAGTGTTGGGTCAAATGTTTTGTTTGAATGAGCTCTAAGTAGTAAGAAAAATAAGAGTTCAGCCGTCACCCACAATGTGGGCAAGTGTGGGCAGTTACTGATATAAATTTTCTTTACATCTTTACGCTACTTAAATGTGGGCAACTGTGGGTCCAGTGGAAAACAGTAGGAACAGCACAACTATGGATAACTTTAAATTATTGTGGGCTATGTACTCTAATTAACTATATGAACTTAACCTAACTAAATGCGGGACTTGTTTGGTGAATGTGACTAAAGAGCAATTATAATAGATCTATTCTGTATGTGATTAACTTTCAATAAGAATCATACAAATGAGTTCCTAAAATGCTTAAGATAGATAAAATTTCCTAATGAATATGTATTTAAAAACTTTGAATTGTTAATAATACAAAATAATAAAGTTTCCTATCAGATAAGAAAAACTTACGCATATCATTGGCTAATCAGTAAAACAAGTTATTTCCACAGTTTCTTAAAAGATAGCAAATGAATTTCTAAGATTGTTCTACTAACACAAAAAACGTAAATAAAAGGATACATACGAAATAATCCTAACCTTTGAATACCAGTTCATAAGAGTTTTGAAAAGAAGTTTGTCACAAAACTAAGAAATTGTAATAATAGTATTACATCACTTCAAAAAAGGACACACTCTGGAATTTAGGTTCAAGAATGTGATATAAACACCATAATTACAAAAGATTATAAAATCAGAGCAAATAATTGCTTAACCGTTAACTTTGAATTTAAATAACGATAAACAAAAGAAGTCAGAGATTGCTCCAATAATCTCTTAATTAAACCCAAAAATAGTTGTAAAACAATAACCTAATTCTTGCTATTAAAGCTAAAACTTTCACTTTCCTACAACACTTCTTCTGAAACTTTGTTAGTTTTTACTACTTGCTTGAATCACGCTTGAAAATGGATCACCCAAATTGGTCACACCTCGATAATGATGAGTATACTCATCATCATCATTCCTGCCGTCTCTGCAAAGCAAGATCATCCGAGTCAGGAAATCTCAGAATTAATACCGGCCCAACTGACAATGATTCGACTCATACGTCATTGGTAAGAAAAATATTGTACTCTTTACAATTTTTAATATTGAGTATACTTGATCAATCACATAAGTCTAACCTTACTCAAGATATTAACAGTGAAATCTAAGTAAAGATTTTAACGACTTAATACTAGAATACTTATCAAATTCTTTTGATTTCTAAAATTAGTCAAATGTATTATTGGTTGAACAATACGAATAATCACACAAATATTTGCTTACAGCTTTTGTTACTTTTTCAAGGAAAGAGAGAGTAATGATGCCAACAATGAACCAGCCATCGTTTTCGACAAGCTAATGCATACCAGAAAATATGAGCATATCGACATCGTATCAGACGACGAAGATATGGATACAACAAGTGAGGTAAAATATGATTTTCTTCACATTTCAACGATTTTCCCAACTATCCTTTTAAGGAAGGGGAGAACGGTTTCACTCAACTTCTTCAGAGAGACCTACCTTTTGGCATATGATTAGCTACCATATCAAGGTAAAATAGTCCGTATAGGGTATTATTATATCTAACCCACATCGATTCAAACACTACACCAAAGTCTAATTTTTTATGCGAAAAATTTTTCAAAAAGCTTTTTTGAACTCTGGTGGATTAACGGTTTGATCATTCTAAAAATTGTTGCCACGAATGTTAAATGCTATTCGTACTAAATACTAAAAGTATTCCGGCTTTTGAACGTTATTTGCTTCTTTAATAATCCCAGATCAAAGTTTGAAATTCTGTAGAGTTTCGAAGTGACCGTGTGCCGTTTTCATTCTAATTAAAATTGACTGCCCCTAGCATACCGCAGATTTTAACCAATTATTGGACTCTAATAGGCGTAAACTGTGGATCAGTTTCGAGGGCTTTGGTTTTCTGGTTAGTGCGCTAGCAAACTTTGTTAAGAAAAAACCCTTATTCTTAGGCTTAAAAAGCTAGCTAAGCGCAGTAAAAATGGGGTTAAAAACTTTTTGTCTCCAATTTTACCTAAAAGGTGTTTATAGGGATTAGTTGACCTGCTGCATCCGAATATAAATCCGTTTTTCGATAAGACACTTCCTTCGCTCAGTATGCGCTTACAACTGTCTGAGCTTTTTTGGAATGATCACCATCCATACTTCGAAAAGTCAATCTAGCATGTCTAAACATTGAATCGAGAACTAGCTTTCTGCACATCTTGGTACACTCACTGATCTGTAATGCGCAAAGTTTCAAACGATTCTACCACAGTACTTTGGAGTAATTGACTCACATCTTCAAGATGGCATCAAATAACAGCGACAATATCAATAATATAATTTGGCACTGCGAACACAGGGATTAACGAGATCACATCATTTTTACTTAAGCTATGACAGATAGTTCGTTATTAATTGGATCAAATTTGTATTCATTTGGTAAACCACAGCTCATTAGACGTTAGTTAACCTCCCGTATAGACCTACAACACCCAATTTTTCACAATTTAATTGTATTGTATTGTATTTAATTGTAGAAGAGAACACAATGGTCTAGAGATTATTTTACACAATATGCACTATATGACAGAACTATTTCTGGAAAAGTTACGTACCTTGCGCATAGACCAGAGCGAGGCGAAGTTTGTGTACGTGTCATGTCGAGCTTTGGATCAACAACACCAACTTCTGATGGCTCCACAAGACGCTACACTGCATGGAATTCTTTCAAACTTTAAACTATTTTACACTAAACCTAACACTATTATGTGGCAAAAGACTAGCCAGCTTTTCCAACATCGACCTTGTATTAAAATTCGCACCCCCCCTCCCCCTAAGTGCAACCATTTTCAGTTTAGAACAGTAAAAGCCATTAAAACATTCTACTTTCCAATGTTAGATGAAAAGTCTACCCTACGTTAATTTGAATCATAGATGCTGAATGTGGAAATGGAAATTGTGAAAAAAAAACAAACTAGGTCAAGATACTACATATCTGATGCTGTAAATGAAATGAAACTATGATTTCTCTCACACATCAATGATTATCCCAACTATTAGTTGCAGAGCTATATGCCTATTCAATAACGTGCAGTACAGTTTGGGTGTTCGAATTGAAACTTCAGCTTGGTTCGATTATATCTCGTGGATGAATCGATAGAGCGCTGGTCTATACGGAAGGTTGTGGGTTCGATCCTCACCTCAGCCTAGAAGTTTTTGGGTCGGAGCTGCTGTAGTGATATCCTTATTTCTTTCGCTTATAATCTTGTACTATCCTTTTCAGTTCAAAACGTCAAATTAGTCAAACAGTAAATTTGTAATATCTGATTCACCTATTAAGAAACGCTTTTAGTGAATTCCTATAGCCAATAAATAAATAATTATTGCTTTAACAACTTTCACCACAAACATTTAAATGTTTTATACACTTAGACTTTTCATAGTATGTGTTCCAAATTCTGCATAGCAAACAAATTCCTACGCATTTACGAATAACTGAAAAAGCTTTATCATCTGATAGATAACTATAGTACGACCAAAAAATGTGTGTACAAACTTCGACCGTTTGTAGCAGATTAACCTTTGGAGTAAACCCCAACAATGTATATATTTTTAGAATCCTCAGGAACTCGAAATTTTGAAAATCCGGAAAATTCCGGAATTCCGGGTTTCATTCACGGAAAATCTAAAATTTTTAGTTTTTCGCCAAATTTTTATCGCAATCAAAATATGGTTTTCACGATCGAATAGAGCTGGTCCCGCTGCATATTTTTGCTCTTACAAGTTTTTCACGAAAATGCACCCAGTTTCCGGAATTCCGGGTTTTCAAAATTTCCGGATTTTAAAAATTTTCTCCAATACCCACAAGACGGGTATCATTCGAAAGCTCTTATCGAGCTGAATAAGATTTGTAATAGAATGAACTCTTGAAAATGCACACATTTCCCGGAATTCTAGAAAACATAATTTTCCGGGATTTTCCGGATTTTAAAAATTTTCTCCAATACCCCACAATATGGGTATCATTCGAAAGCTCTTGATGAGCTGAACAAATCTTGTAATAGGAGCAACTCGCAGAAATGAGCCCAGTTCTCGGAATTCGATAAAACCTTCTAAGCTAGAGTGAAATCCGGAATTCGTGAATTTCGGGAATTTGGTGCATTTTCAGATATTGGTTCTATCACAAGATTTGTTCAGCTCATCAAGAGCTTTCGAATGATACCCATATTGTGGGGTATTGGAGAAACTTTTTAAAATCCGGAAAATCCCGGAAAATCCTGTTTTCTCGAATTCCGGGAAATGTGTGCATTTTCAAGAGTTCATTCTATTACAAAAGTTGTTCAGCTCGAAAACAGCTTTCGAACGATACCCATCTTGTGGGTATTGGAGAAAATTTTTAAAATCCGGAAATTTTGAAAACCCGGAATTCCGGAAACTGGGTGCATTTTCGTGAAAAACTTGTAAGAGCAAAAATATGCAGCGGGACCAGCTCTATTCGATCGTGAAAACCATATTTTGATTGCGATAAAAATTTGGCGAAAAACTAAAAATTTTAGACTTTCCGTGAATGAAACCCGGAATTCCGGAATTTTCCGGATTTTCGAAATTTCGAGTTCCTGAGGATTCTAAAAATATATACATTGTTGGGGTTTACTCCACAGGTTAATCTGCTATAAACGGTCGAAGTTTGTACACACATTTTTTGGTCGTACTATAGTTATGCTTACTTAATTTTGAACTTTTATATCAATTTCACAAGCTTCATCCAGTATATATGTTTTAGAGCACAGCTATAGTTGCATGCAGCTGGTGTCTAGGAAAAAGTTCAGTGCACTGCAAACAAAAGTCACTGAAACGGAATCCAGGTCCAAGAATTAGTGACAAGGATCATGCTAGAGCCAATTTGTCACTTAGTCCGATAACAAAGAAGGAAGACGCCCGATGTGCTTTTTGCTCCTCAGATGAGATTGTATTCTTAACTGAGGTTGAAGGCTTTCCTGACCCTATTAGTCATGAAATTTCATGGATAAATGGAGCAGCAGTTTCATTGAAGATGAAACCCTTCTATGAAGGACTCAAAGCACTGTTCTACTTTTAATCTATGCATTGTAAACAAAAATGTAATTCGAATAAAGGTTTTAGGAAGGAAGCAATGGTAGTTCTAATGATGATTCAAGTTCAACTGTCATTTCACAAGAAATCCAAGACACCGATACCGATACTTTTCGCATTCAGGTGAATAACCCATTCATTCTCAAAATTTTTCATAGAAATAAATGTATTTTAATACAACAATTTCCTATACAACCGAATATAACAATATTTAAGCTTGATCAAACACTCTGTGATTTTTGTAGAATGCGTTTCAATTTCTGCATCCGCAGACAGAAACACTCCTAAAAGCTGCCTTCGATAATTACACTCGAATGATCAAAATAGCTTTGAATGCTATTCCTCAGAAGTACAGATCAATGGCTGTACATGAACAGATCTGGCTGGATGACATGAACTCTCTGCTGATAGAAATAGACCATCTGCTACCTCCTGGTGAGATATAATAAAATGATATATATTAAGTAAACTAAATACTTAGTCCCGAGAATTCCTTATACACAAAGTTTTGCAATCATAAAACTGACATATACCTGCTTCCAGCAGTTAACGCTGTGAAACGTACTACTTATTAACTTAACCTAGAAATAAATTAACAAAAATTAACAAATTTAAATGAACATAAATTTATGTTTTCTGAATTTAGGAAAGGAAATCCAATTGTTTTATGACAGCAGAGCTCCAGATGCTATGAATTAAGTGGAGATATGAGTAAAACGAAGCAATTTGGTTCTGAACAATTGTTATGAATACTTGTAAATACATTAAATTGAATAAACGTTGGACGTAACTAGGCTTAAACATTGCTATTGGTTCATTTGAGCATTTGAAATAGGTTAAATCTAGATTGGAAATGATGTTGAATAAAATAATAATTTCAAACTCCGTTTGAAACTAAAATTGAAAAGAAATAAAGTACTAGGTTAAAAACTTTTGTAAATATTTCCTTTAATACGTGAATGAATATTGAAAATTTAAGATCATTTAGAAAACAGCATCACCTGAACTAATTAGAATTGCTACACTAAGTGGCTGATCAAAACATACTTCAAAATTAAACATCTACGTTGAAAACAATGGTACCAGACATAGCTTTATTATAACTAGTTAACACTGCATAACGTTCTTATATCAAACACATTACAGAAAAGCACTTAATATTCTACAATTAAAATCTAAATTCATTAAATTTAAATAATCGGTCATAGTCCATTACTAAATGTTCTCTCACACTTCTTCGCTCCAATGTTTCTTCGATGCTTTTATGCTTTGGTAGCTTTGTCATCGATGAAATATTCAGCCGATCGTTTCCGGTTCTGATTCTTCCTGGCCATACGATCTTTCTTCGCTTCTTCCGCCAAATTTTGCAATCCTTCGTCGATTGCCTTCCGGATATCGTCTTCGAGGGACACCAGCTTTTCCCATTCGCCAGGAGTCAGAACAATCCCAAAACGTGTCGGAACTCCCTGATCATTTGCACCCACAACTTTCCAATACCGCAGGTGGATATGGGGTTTATCCTGGTAATAATTTAGGGTAACCCACTTGTGCTTAGACACTTCAACACCATCCACCCTGTAGACCATTTCCTTCTCCTTCTCAAATGCCTGTCGCACGGCATCACCAGCGTTCATCAGCTCATCGAACCCTTTTCTATTTAAACCGATCCCTTGAGTGCTGCCGTCCTCCTTAGTCTTTGTGAACTCCACCGTCAGATACCAAGGCACCCAATTCAAATGTTGCGACAATAGCCATATTGCTGATTTCAATGAACACAGACAGGAAAGACTTGGACAGTGAATAGCAGTCAAAAACTGCAATCTTTTATACCACTTCATTGTTCCTACTGACCTAGACAGATACTCAAATGAACCATTCTGTACCACTCCAAATATGATCATTCGCAATAGTCACTGGGTTAAGACAGCGAAATGTCAAAGTTTATCATTCAAAGTTTATTCATGTTACTTTTAAGTGATATCTAAGCTCTAAAATAGGCAAAACACCTGCAACCACTAACCTACAATTGACGAAATTTGAACGTTCATTCGGATTTGGTTTAATTTCATTTTAATTGATGCCCACGCGAATCAGTAAATGTAAAAGTTCATTTTACACCAGTCACTGAGTCTGAAGCGACACAAGAAGTGGTCAAGTTCATTTGGTTTATCGAAATCTATTAATTTCTACACGCGTGTAGCAACTAACACAGGAGTTAAAGTTCAAGCATGTATTAGTTTGCGACTTGTAGTGCCACAAAAAGTATGCCAACGTTTACCTTTAGGCAATTTTTAACCAGTATATAAGAGTAGAAATTTCAGTTTCTCCTTATGCTTCTCTTCAGTGAATCTCGCTTATAATCATTCAATTCCAGCATCGTTGATTTCCCTACTAGTTTTGATTCTACAGCTCCACCTTTCCTTTTTGCTTCTGAGTTAATTCCCTCCCCTTCAATCTTTTCTGCGACTCGACCAACCAATCATTCCTTCCGTTATATCATCTTTCCATCCCATCGTAAACATCAACCAATCTCATCTTCCATTCCACCTATCTCAGCGAGTCTTTCTGTCCATTTTCAGCCTAAGTGCGTTTCTATCTAGGCTTCATCCAATCCAACACATCTTCCAACCGATCCTGTTCATACCGCATTCCACTTTCCTGTACATTTGTCTTCTACTCATCTTCAGTAACGTAAGTACCATATTTTATTTGCTTTTGTAAGAGCATATTAGTTTGGATGGCTCTGTATAATGAGCAGTAGTAAAAAATGGGGACACTGGTGCAAAACAAGTTTCGTGAAATGTTCTAGAATTTTCTGGAACATTCAACCCAATCGAACTTGGGTTTAATTTTAACCAATCAAATTGAAGCATAAGTCACGTGATGTCTTTTAACCAATCAAATTCGTTGCTGTATATCCTAAAAACTATATAAGGGAATAATTTTTGGAAAAGTTAATCATTTGCTTACTTACGTGTTCAGTGGAGAAGTAAGTTATGTTTCTTCCTATACAAAACTGTGCGTACACCATATGTAATCCTATTTGACTATCATGCTGTGTTTGCTGATGTGGTGCATCCATTGTGATATTGCCTTGAACTAATTTTATTCTGTACTTTTTTAAAGTTATTCAGACTTTATATCAAATTTTTCTAATCATTTCTACTGCATTTTTCAGAATTGAAGTGTTAGAAAAGCAGTGGTTGACTAATTGTATCGAAAAATACTGTTGTGTTTTTTACTAAAAAATCCAATATATGTGTGTATACAGTTATTTGCTACCATGTTAGAATATTTCTATTTATCTATATTAGCTGGAAATTTCAGAACAATGTGATGTATTATTTGTTTACAGAAAATGGAATTTTCTTGTGACATATGCGAAGCCAAGTTTGTGACTAATAGAAACTTACAACGGCATATCGCTAGTGTTCACAAGCGTGATCGTTTTGAATGCGGACAGTGTGGTCACCTGCTATCAAGATTGGATGCGTTGAAGCGGCATGCAAAAGCACATTTGAATTATGAACCTCCAGCAAAGATTCCGGCTGTTTATACGAATATTGACAAATCGGCTAACGAACTTCTGCAGTCAAACAACGGAGCTCACAGAGATGAAGATAATGCACACCTTCATACATCAGATGCTCTGGAGATAGAAACTGCTGAACCGAAGCCAGATGACCAGGAAATGACTGAATCGGATGAAGAATTATTGGAGATGCCAATGCCACAATATGACATTAGCCAAAAAAATGGAGCTTTTCAGGGTTGGTTGCGTAACTATCAAGTTACGCCTCAACACAGTGTTGCAGATACACAACTATTCTTCACAGAGTGTCGTGGATTGCTCTTGGTACTATTGCGACGAGAATGTGAAGAATTAACCGGAGTAAAGTTTTGGCTTTGCATGAAGGTGCGACTATATAGAGCAACCGACAACAGTGAAACAATTGAAGCACATTTCTGCTGCAAAGCAAAAGATGTACAACAAGGTTCTCAACTCAGAGAAGAACTGATGATTGCAGAGCAGGAAGTCAACAAAAATTTGGAATCATTCATTCAACGTGGTTCTGATTGGATAGTTGACAGAATACTGCACTTGGACGTACATGTTGCTGCACACCAACCGCTCAGAGGTTCATCATATCAAAAGCTTCCAGGATGGATTGAAGCAAAGCGTGCAGTCATTAACGTCAAAAATGATGATAACAAGTGCTTCTTATGGTCGGTATTATCCGCCATGTTCCCTGTTAAGAGAAAAAACAGGGCTAACGATGTTAACAAGTATCAACAGCATGAACAGGAACTAAATGTCGATGGACTTGATATGCCGTTAAAGGTTAAAGCTGTTCCACAATTTGAAAAACTGAATGGCATATCTATCAATGTCTTCACTCTGGAGAAATCCGACATAGTGCCGCTGTATATATCAAAACGCAATGATAAGAAACACATTGATTTGCTACTATATAAGGGTCACTACTGCTGGATCAAACACCTAGATCGACTGCTGAGTGATCAGCGTGGTTATAATGGGAAAAAGTACTTTTGTCGACGGTGCTTGATTCCTCAGTATGGTGAACTGAAGCTCAAGGATCACTTAGAGCGGTGTATGAGAAACAGTCCAGCTAAAGTGGTTATGCCAGAAGACAATGTGCTTGCGTTCCAAAATCATCACAGAGCATTAAGAGCACCTCTTGTAATTTACGCAGACTTTGAGTGTCTCACAGAAAAGATTGATACATGTCAACCGGCGAATTCAAAGTCCTATACCATGGCGTATCAACACCATACCCCTTGTGGATTTGGACTGATTGCCATCAACCAATGTTGTGGAGAAACGACAAAAACGATCGGTAAACCATCTGTCTACCGAGGGCAAGACTGTGTGGCAAGAGTTCTTGATGAGATTATTGATATTGCCGAAGGACACAGTGCAGGTCTCAATGATCCTGAGCCTCTTCAGCTGTCTTCTGAAGAAGAAGTAGGCTTCCAACAATCCACAAATTGTTATCTTTGTGGAACTGTCCTTGAATGGGATAGGGTCAGAGATCACTGCCACCTTTGTGGATCCTACAGAGGTGCTGCACACAATAAGTGTAACCAACAACACCGGCTGAATAGAGATATAACCGTGGTGTTTCATAATCTCCGACGTTATGATGCTCACATAATCATGCAGGAAATCGGTAAAGTTTCAAAAGATAGAAATCTGAAGATGGATGCCGTTGCCAAAGGAATGGAAGACTACCTCAGCTTTTCTCTGAAAAAGATGCCCTCTAAAGAAGGAGATGACAGTGACGACGAGTCAGAGAAAGAGAAACTGATCGGAGGATATGGTCGGGAGTCTGCTCCTTGGAGGATTCGGTTCATAGACAGTTGTCAGTTCCTCATGGCCTCCTTGGATACACTGGTCAGTAATCTCCAGATTGCTCAGTTGCACATACTGTCTACAAGCTTCCCTGAGCCTTCCCAAAAGTCCCTGCTTACTCGAAAGGGTGTTTATCCATATGATTACATGGATCGTTGGACCAGATTCAATGAAACTGAACTCCCACCGAAAGAAGCATTTTATAGTAGATTGATGGATCAAGACATTTCTGACTCTGACTATGAACACGCCACTGCAGTATGGCAAAGCTTTAATGTACAGACACTTGGTGTATATCATGACTTGTATTTGTTAACTGATGTTTTGTTGTTGGCTGATGTCTTTGAGAACTTTCGAGCTTTCTGTCTTCAGCATTATGGCTTGGATCCTGTCCATTACATTACTTTACCTAGTTTTGGATGGGATGCTTGTCTTAAGTTGACAGACGTTAGGTTGGAGCTTCTTAAAGACAGCGACCAGTACATGTATTTTGAGCAAGGAATTCGTGGAGGTGTAGCGATGATCTCTCATCGCTATGCCAAAGCGAATAATCCCTATATTGATGATTTTGATCCTAGCTCTCCTGTTTCATATATCATGTATCTTGATGCTAATAATTTGTATGGATGGGCTATGAGTCAGAAGGTGCCATGTTCTAAGTTTCGTTGGCTTTCACAAACTGAAATTGATAAAATTGATTGGGAGGGTGTGAATGAGGAGGGAGAGGAGGGGTACGTTTTAGAAGTTGATTTGGGGTACCCAAAAGAACTTCATCATCTGCACAACAGTTATCCGTTGGCACCTGAGAAAATGTTAATTTCTGATGCTATGTTGTCTCCTTACTGTAAATCATTGCAGACCCATCTTGGAATTAAAGCTGGTGTGGTGCACAAGCTGGTGCCTAATCTTTCAAATAAACAAAAATATATTATTCATTTTCGTAACCTAAAACTTTATTTATCATTGGGCCTGAAATTACAGCGTGTGCATCGCGTCCTGGCATTTCATCAAAAAGCCTGGATGCTTCCATATATCAGTTTTAATACTGAGATGCGTAAAGCTGCTAAGAATGATTTTGAAAAGAATTTGTTTAAATTGTTAAATAATTCCGTGTTTGGTAAGACTATGGAGAATGTTCGTCGTTATGTTAATGTGGAGCTCGTGCATGAACAGGCTCGGTTCCGCAAACTCGTGGCTAATCCTCGTTTTGAGCGGGCAACCGCTTTTAATGAGGATTTGGTTGCGGTTTGTATGAGTCGGGTGACAGTGAAGCTCAATAAGCCCATATATATAGGGTTTAGTGTGCTTGATTTGTCGAAACTGCTCATGTATGATTTCCATTATAATTATATGGTTTGTAAATATGCTTCTGTTGTGAAGTTGCTTTTTACTGATACTGACAGTCTTTGTTATTACATTGAATGTGATGATGTTTATAATGATATGGCTTTAGATTGTGATTTGTTTGACTTTAGCGACTATCCGAAGGATCATCCATTATATTCTTCAAAAAATAAAAAACAGATTGGTAAAATGAAGGATGAGACCTCGGGTAGTCCTATCAGTGAATTTTGTGGTTTACGTGCTAAGATGTATAGTTTTGTATGTAATGGTATTGATAAGAAACGTGCCAAAGGTGTTAAAAAGAATGTTGTAAAAAATGTATTGTGTCATCATAATTATGTAGTGTTTGTTAAAAAAGAGTCATCGTCGAGATGTAATGGATATGATCAGAAGTGATAAGCATCAATTATTCACCTTAACTTCAAACAAAATAAGCTTATCTGCTTTTGATGATAAACGTTACATTTTAGATGATGGTGTTACATCCTATGCTTATGGGCATTGTGCGATATAAACTGTCACATTATAATAACAGTATGTTGTAATTTGATGTAAATAAAGAGAATGCAATAGAATTTTCGTTGTTTGAAATAGTGATTGCTCTAGGAATTAAGGTTAATTATAGTAGGCTTTGTTATTTTAGAATGAACCGACTAGAAGTACTTCGCTTGTCTAGCCTAGCTCGGATTCCTACCAAGGGTACTTATGATAGTGTTGGCTATGATTTGTACAGTGCCCGTGAATGTGTGGTTCCAAGGAATATGGGTAGAGTCTTAATAGCAACTGATATAGCACTTCCACTACCACAGGGTTGTTATGGTCGGATTGCTCCTAGATCTGGTCTGGCTCTAAAATTTGGGATTGATGTAATGGCAGGAGTAATTGATAGGGATTATACGGGTAATGTAGGAGTCGTATTGGTTAATCTAAGCGATGAAGACTTTCGGATCAAGATTGGTGATAGAATAGCTCAGCTTATTTGTGAGAAGGCGGTATATCCAGAAGTCGTAGAGACCTACAGTTTAGGGGTGACAGGTCGTGGAGATGGTGGCTTCGGATCAACTGGTAGTAGTGGTGAAGAATGTAAAGCTGCAGCAATGGATTGGCAGTGCTATGGGAAGTCCCAAGAGGAATTCGCTTCGTCAGCTCACATCGATGATGATGAAGATTCTAAAGCTAATCTTGAAACTCTCATGGATGACGTGTTGTTAGATAATATATAATTACAAATTGATTTATTTGTATGGAATTGAAAATGTTGAATTAAAGTTATATTAAGTTACTATAGCTCTCTATTCGACTCACTGTTTCCCACGCTTAGGTTCAAGTTAATCGTTGTGCTGTTCCTACTGTTTCCACTGGACCCACAGTTGCCCACATTTAAGTAGCGTAAAGATGTAAAGAAAATTTATATCAGTAACTGCCCACACTTGCCCACATTGTGGGCGACGGCTGAACTCTTATTTTTCCTACTACTGTTGGCCGACCAAGCCAACTGGCTGAGGTTTCCTCGGCCAACGGCCAATGGTCGGCCATTGGCCAGCCATTGGTCGGACCGGCCAACGCACAACACTAAACTGAAACTGAAACTAGGTTTCAGTTTGTACAAGTTTCAGTTTCAGTCACTGAAACTGAAACTATTTTGAGAAGAGACCTGAAACTGAAACTATTTTGAGAAGAGACTTGAAACTGAAACTGAAACATTTTTAGGCAGCCGACTGAAACTGAAACTGAAATTGGGTAAAAGACTGAAACTCGGACTGAAACTAGTTTCAGTCTTTCTTTAAATCTTGAAATTTTTAAGGTTTTGAGCTTCCATTCTGTTAACATTGCTGTAAGAGTGGCTGAATAAACATTAAATTGTGCTTTATATTACCTCAGAGCTGGAAACCGTTGTTTTTAAAGCGAACTAAAACTGAAACTGAAACTCCGACTGAAACTAAAACTGAAACTGAAATTATTTTACGTTGCCGACTGAAACTTAAACTGAAACTGAAACTATTTTGGTCCGCCGACTGAAACTGAAACTGCAACTGAAATTATTTCGAACCACAGACTGATACTGAAACTGAAACTGAAACTAAAATCGGCTACTGAAACAACACTACTAGCAGCTAACACTGTTAATTTTTATGCAACAGGGCCCAGTGGATTATTGGATCTTTTTAAAACGCAAACTAGAAACTTACGTTGTTGGCGAGTTGGCTTCTGACACTGAAGCTTAATGGCAGCTTAAATGTACAGTATGAAATGTACTTACCCAGGGGCGCACATAAAGGGTTCTGGGGGGGCGGAACCGTAAAGGAAAAAGTTTATTGTCCGGACATATATTTTTCAAAAATTTTAGCGCCTTCGGCGTGAAATTTACTTCAGTTTTACTTAATTTACCGTTATTTCAGAGTTTTAAACCTTTCGGTATCAACTTTTTTAACATCTTTAGCATCTTTAACTCTCTGTCGACGCGAAATTTTTTCTATTTTTGCTTTACTACGCATACTTTTGCTTTTTAAACCTTATTTTCAAACAGTTTTCAACTTCTAGGAGGCTTCGACCCCGAGACCCCCCACATTTTTCTGAGGTCCGCCCCCCGCGACCCGCGAAAACATCTTCTATGTGCGCCGTACGTACCGTACGTACCTACTACCTACAGTATGATTTTCATAAAAAGTTTTATTTTAATTGTATGTGATATTTCAGACATTTATTGTTTATTTTTAACAATCATCTACTTGTAAGCTTGCACTTGAACTTGCGTTTACAAGTTCACAAGCTTGGCAACTTGCTTAGCTAGGTTTTCAGCAAGTCGTAGAAAAAGTGCTATGATCTGACTATTTGAGCCAAGTGCAAGTTGTAACTTGCATTTGCAAATTTGAAGAGATGAATGAAAGGTTATTTGCAAAATTATTATAAAATTGGCTCCAGGATTTGCTTGTGCCCGTGGATGCCAGATACAGTGCAGATAGTGTGTTGTATGCAAGAATAAAACGAGTGGCTATTAAATGCTAAACTACGCAGCTTGTGTTCGCCATGCACCATGAGACACTCCAAACTTAAAGCAGCAAACGTTGTAGAAGGAAAATATTGTTCTGAACAGTCTGTGTAGTAAATAATACAGCAATTAAAATCATGTGCCTTAGTCCTTTTAAAAATTGTGCGTCAGGTTCGGTTGGAATTTAGTCGGATCGCGATCTCAAGTGATCCGATCTACGCCAATCCGGTTTTTGCGAATTCCAGGAATTGAGTGCATTTCAAGAGTTCGCTCTCAGTACAATAGTTGTTCAGCCCGTTAAGAGCTTTCGTATGATCTATACTCTTATTGTGGCAATTGATAAATTTTTTTTAAATTCGGGAAATTTTTAAAGTTAGAAATTCTGGGAATTGGGTGCAATTTCGTGAAAAACTTGTAAGTGCAAAAATATGCCGCTGCACCAGCCTTGTTTGACCGTAGAAACAAAATTTTGATTCCGCGAATTGCGCATGAAAATTCCGCGAAAAATTAAAAACTTTAGATTTTTCATTAACAAAACCCGGAATTTTCCGGAATTTTGAGATCTCGAGTTCCTGACGATTCGAAAAGTATATATACATTGTTGGTGCTTACTCCACTAATCTACAATAAAAGACCAAATTTTGCGCACTCTTTTTATTATTATAGTCGTCTCATAACTTCCGCAACGTCGGTGGTACGCAGGCAGTTTATCTTTATCCTTCATGTGCAACCATACCGTGACATACTGTGGAATTCGTGTAAACAGTAAACTATATATATATATATATATATATATATATATATATATATATATATATATATATATATATATATATATATATATATATATATGTGGTAAGGAAATTGAGTGATTGAAATGTAAGAAAAAATGTGGGGGGGGAAAAAAACCGGGGGGGGTGTAGGGGATTGAGTTACGTGTGTACGGAGGATATGTTGGATATAATTGGGCCAGGAAATCCCATAATTTGATGCTCCGCCCTAGTGAAGCAATTTTACTCAACTTTTCTTGAAACTAATTCTACAGAAAAGTTAAAGGGAAACTGCATTACATACTAGATTACATTACTTTAATTTTCTAAGTTAGACATTACAGCTTGAAAACTAACATAAAGTTAAAGGTTAATCACTAAACGTTAACGGGAAGATCTCGAAATAGCAATTTTTGAAAGGATTGAAGGGTCTTATCTCGATTACCCCCCAGTACTCAAAATTTTTCGATTTCGCGAAATTCGATTTTTTTTCGATTTCTAAGGGGGGAGCAAGGGAAACCGAAAAATTTTTTGTCTTCGATTTTGCTGAAAAGATGTATATATAGGTTTTCGGGGTCGTAGAACACGAATCTGAAGTCCGTTTTTCGCTTCAGCTTTTCGTTAGCTTAGAATAAGCTTACATCTTAAGCTTAAATCTTTAGCTTATGCTGAGCTAACGAAAAGCTGAAACGAAAAACGGACTTCAGATTCGTGTTCTACGATCCACGATTTTAAATATAATATTAACGGGATCATATCAAGGAAGTCCCCCTAAGAAAAAATTTGCAACTTCAACAGCTTATTGCCGGCGGTTGGCGCAATATTAGAACATAATATTCATATCGTTGGAAAGATCATGGCTTGCTGATTGCGTTGCTATAAACAATTTTGCTCTAACTTGTTGCTGTAAATTCGCATTAGAAAAGTGTAGCTAAAATCGACCAAAACAGCTAAATTTTTAATGCTTAACCTTTAATTTAATGCCTAATTTAAACTAATGTAATCTATGTAATGCAGTTTCCCTTTAACTTTTCTGTAGAAGTAGTTTCAAGAAAAGTCTAGTAAAATTGCTTCACTAGGGCGGAGCATCAAATTATGTGATTTCTTGTCCCAATCATGTCCAACATATCCTACATACACACGTAACTCAATGTGTAAACGCTTCTGCATATGCATGTTTACACATAGTTTACACTGTTGTCAGTCCAGCCAGCCTTAAGGGAGAGGACCATTTGTGTTTTCGTCAACGTAAACGCAAATTTGCGTTTTCGTTGACGAAATTTGCAATTACGTCAAATTTGTGTTTTCGACACGACATATATACTTATTTTTCAGTATTGTAAAGCCATGGCGACTGAATCTGCTAACGATGGTTATGACAGTGATATTATACCTTTGAGCCCCGAGCAGGCCGGTACAAGCAAGGCTGAGGTTACGGGAATGCCAGATGGAAACCTTTTCGCCTCCTTTAGCAAGCCAATAGTTCCGTCTGAATCCTCCAGTCTTGAGAAAGTTTCTCCAAATAACAGTGTTAGCGTTAAACATGTACGTGTAATTTCGCAAATACTGACTTTAGTCCAAAATTCATGAGAGCGGGCTCAGACTAGCCCCCGCCCCCCATGATCATGGAGGGGTATCCGAAGTGGGGAGCCCAGTTTTTGCACGTGTGTCTCCATAGCGAACCAAGTCTTTGATACAGTGCTGGAACTGTTTGATCCAGAAAGAGCAAGCAAAACTATGTATGAGTCACGAACTTTTAGCTTTGAGTGGTTGGGAGTCTCGGTCTCGGTCTCGGTCCGAGACCGGAAATTTTTTGAAAACATCTAATTTCGGTGAAAATTTTAAAATCAGTGTTATGAAAATTAACTAACGATGTGCGGAAACCGTATGTTTGTGTTAAAGCCCCTAATACTAGATCTAAGCCTCAAAAACTGGAAGAAACTAAGTTTAAGCTAAAAATTGCAAGTCTCGGTCTCGGTCTCGCCCAAAAGCCGAGACTTGGCTAGTCTCGGTCTCGGTACCCTGGTCTCGGTCTCGTTCTCGGTCTCGGTCTAGGTGAAATCTCGGTCTCACCCAACCCGAGCCAGCTGGTAATCCTTCAAGAGTACGCCATGAGTCACTCTTTAGAATTTGACGAAATTTCAAAGAAAAGCGGATTTTTTAATTAGAATTGCTATAAAAAACTAAGTCTAATTTGCTTAAAGCATGAAATTGTCCGCTCATCTAATATGAGCAGTGTTGAGAATAAAATGGCGGTTATCCCAAGAAAACGTTAAACTTTATTTTTCAACTTGCCACGTTTTAATTTAGGATATTAAAGCACCGACGAATGTACTTTCATGGACGCAGCTTTAAATTGCACCAGACGGCTGAAAAAATTTGAATTTTTGTACACGTAGAGATTGCTAAGTCGTGACTACGCCCGCTCACCTAAAGTAGGGTGACTTTACTCCAGTCTCAGGTTGTCTTAATTTTTTTACATTGGGTAAAAACCTTTTTTTGCAGAAAAGACGAATGTTGTAGGTGTTTGAATGGCTGCGGCGCTTTCACAAGGTAAATAATTCATCTAAACATCGTCAATTAAATACATTAAACTTAATTAAATAGAGACAATGAGTTTCCTGTAATTTAGGAATTATTTATACAAGAATAAAAATGCTCCGATGGAGCATGAAAAATGCAATATGGATGACATTCGGTTGTAAATGGACAGAGGACTAGGTTTTAAAACGTTAATATGGGGGAGCAGGTTGTAAATGCCAGGAGGACTAGGTTAAAAGCGCACTAATATGGACCAGCTTCGCTGAACAACCCATATTCGCGAAAATTGCCCAGTTTCTATCGGCTGCTGCTTGCTGTTGCTTCGGCAGTTCTTCGGAAAATTGTACGATTTGTCAGCATGGCCTGCAAGTGTAATGTAGTGGTTCTCCTTATTATACAACTTAATATATATATATACGTAATACACGTACATGATGTCAACTGCTTTTCGCATCAACTTAATATATACATACAAGATTCTGCGCTGACAGTGCATAAGAAATATCTTGAACACCTTTCTTTCTTTCTTTTATAATCACAAAAACTCAAAACTTGCAAAGCTTTAGCAAAAGTGTATGTCTTCTTAGCGAACCCAGTCTTTGATACAGTGCTGGAACTGTTTGATCCAGAAAGAGCAAGCAAAACTATGTATGAGTCACGAACTTTTAGCTTTGAGTGGTTGGGAGTCTCGGTCTCGGTCTCGGCCAAAAGCCGAGACTTGGCCAGTCTCGGTCTCGGTCTCGGTCCGAGACCGGAAATTTTTTGAAAACATCTAATTTCGGTGAAAATTTTAAAATCAGTGTTATGAAAATTAACTAACGATGTGCGGAAACCGTATGTTTGTGTTAAAGCCCCTAATACTAGATCTAAGCCTCAAAAACTGGAAGAAACTAAGTTTAAGCTAAAAATTGCAAGTCTCGGTCTCGGTCTCGCCCAAAAGCCGAGACTTGGCTAGTCTCGGTCTCGGTCTCGGTACCCTGGTCTCGGTCTCGTTCTCGGTCTCGGTCTAGGTGAAATCTCGGTCTCGCCCAACCCGAGCCAGCTGGTAATCCTTCAAGAGTACGCCATGAGTCACTCTTTAGAATTTGACGAAATTTCAAAGAAAAGCGGATTTTTTAATTAGAATTGCTATAAAAAACTAAGTCTAATTTGCTTAAAGCATGAAATTGTCCGCTCATCTAATATGAGCAGTGTTGAGAATAAAATGGCGGTTATCCCAAGAAAACGTTAAACTTTATTTTTCAACTTGCCACGTTTTAATTTAGGATATTAAAGCACCGACGAATGTACTTTCATGGACGCAGCTTTAAATTGCACCAGACGGCTGAAAAAATTTGAATTTTTGTACACGTAGAGATTGCTAAGTCGTGACTACGCCCGCTCACCTAAAGTAGGGTGACTTTACTCCAGTCTCAGGTTGTCTTAATTTTTTTACATTGGGTAAAAACCTTTTTTTGCAGAAAAGACGAATGTTGTAGGTGTTTGAATGGCTGCGGCGCTTTCACAAGGTAAATAATTCATCTAAACATCGTCAATTAAATACATTAAACTTAATTAAATAGAGACAATGAGTTTCCTGTAATTTAGGAATTATTTATACAAGAATAAAAATGCTCCGATGGAGCATGAAAAATGCAATATGGATGACATTCGGTTGTAAATGGACAGAGGACTAGGTTTTAAAACGTTAATATGGGGGAGCAGGTTGTAAATGCCAGGAGGACTAGGTTAAAAGCGCACTAATATGGACCAGCTTCGCTGAACAACCCATATTCGCGAAAATTGCCCAGTTTCTATCGGCTGCTGCTTGCTGTTGCTTCGGCAGTTCTTCGGAAAATTGTACGATTTGTCAGCATGGCCTGCAAGTGTAATGTAGTGGTTCTCCTTATTATACAACTTAATATATATATATACGTAATACACGTATATACATGATGTCAACTGCTTTTCGCATCAACTTAATATATACATACAAGATTCTGCGCTGACAGTGCATAAGAAATATCTTGAACACCTTTCTACCAGAACTGCATTGTTTATTTGAAATCAGCTTTAATATTTCAAAATCGTCCCGCTCGCTTTGAAAGCTGAAGAATGTAGATCTTACTTAGTACGCATGTCATGTGGAGTGGAGCATGAGTGACCTGAGTGAATATGGGTTGTTCAGCGAAGCTGGTCCATATTAGTGCGCTTTTAACCTAGTCCTCCTGGCATTTACAACCTGCTCCCCCATATTAACGTTTTAAAACCTAGTCCTCTGTCCATTTACAACCGAGTGTCACCCATATTGCATTTTTCATGCTCCGTCGGAGCATTTTTATTCTTGTCCTATTTCATTTTTAAGGTTCTCAGTAAAAGCAAAAACGTTAAGGCTGTGTGAAAGAAACTTTAAAAATTCCGCCAATCATTAATTGTCAACCGAAAGTACAGAACAAAGAAGCTTGAAAAGTTCCAATTTCTTCCATTTTCTCTTTTGACGGAAATCCAACATACAGTATATACCCACGGCTGCAATAGTTTTAGTTACTACGTAGCATATAGCACTCTACTGCAGCACAACCAGATCCAAACTTTACTGTCAGTGAAGGAAACTCATACTGCACGATTTGCAATGCTCTGCCACACTTGTGTGTAAAATTTCGGAAGATTGCAACTTATCTGTAGTTAGTTATAGGCCGTGCTGTACCTCTGCAGCACTGCACTCCAGCGCAACCACATAGTAACATCGTAATAAGTATACGAAACGTATCTATAATAGTTTGTCATGTCCTAAACGATCTGTATGCCGAATTTCAAATACCAGTGACGAATGAATAACTTTCTATCGACTGTGCTGTGTTTTGGGCAGCACATACAGCACGGTGGAAGCTAGAGAGTGCACCAACTAACATAGCTACAGTTCCCCCTTACTGCAGACACAATTTTCACGAAGTTTCATATGTTTAGCCGTTTACAGTAAGTCTACAGACAGCGTGCTATGGCTGCTGCATACAGAGTTGGACATGGACACATTTTTCTTGACCGCGACCGCCCCGCGACCGCAACTGTCGTGACCGCGACCGCCCGCGTCCGCGACCGCAGCCCGCACGCTAATTTTGTGACCGCAAAATTTTGAGTTATTAACCGTCAATTCTTTGGGAAAACCCACTTATTGCAAATTTTAAGGCATTTCCAATGCGTTTACAGCCACCTTACTCCAGTTTTATGCTGGTGCAGCTCAGATATACATTTTTGACAGCGACATTAAAAATTGCAAACAATTTTATTTCGTTGCTGCATTTGGCTTGTGCAAATGGTGCTATGGCTGCTGCATAATAGTACAGCACGATAGCAGCACCGCACAGCGCTGCGCCTATGCTCATCGTGTTCAGCGACCCCAATAACCTTTATATGCGTCCCACTAAATGGCTGAAAACAGCATATTTAGGCCTATTTTTGACTATCTTCTGCAGAGTTGGGACTTAGAAATTTTTCGAAAATGGCCATTTGGACCGACTAACTTTGGACCGGCCGCCAGAACGGTCCAGGACCTAAATCAAAAATCGGCCAACGTTATGACACGCTACCCATCCCAAACTTTCTTATGCAGCAAGCCGCGTCTCTCTAACTTGTTCCCTGAGCCCTGTGGCCGTGACACAAAATTGGCCTTTTTTGACCAAAAACGCCGTTTGGCCACTTTTGGCCGGCCGCACAGGTGGCATACCGGGCCGGGCAGCGAAAAAATATAGCGCGGGGCACATGGGACCATATCGGCATACGGACCTAACTTGTCCGGAAGCGAAAATTTTCAAAGTTGAAAATTTTGACCAAAACTTTTTTGCAACGTGTTGTACTCGTCGTGTAGATTCCAACGATACCAAACTTGCCGAGTTTCGTTCAGTATGAGCTGGCACGGTGCTCGAACGAGTCTCAAAGGGCCGCGCAGCGCCTTTTACACCCATATTATAGGGGGGTCGCTCTCGCGCCCCCCTATAATTAGAAAATTTATAAACAATAGCCATTCAAACACCTACAACATCGTCTTCTCTGCAGAAAATAGTTTTACTCAATTTAAAAAAATTAAGACAACCTGAGATAACCTACTGTTTGGAGTAAACTCACCCTACTTTCGATGAGCGGGCGCAGTCACGACTTAGCAATCTCTACGTGTAAAGAGTGGCTCATGGAGTACTCTTGAAGGACTATCAGCTGGCATAAAATGAGCTAAAACTCAAAACTTGGTTCGCCAGGCGACTTTTGGCGAACCAATAAAAAGATAATTTTTTAGTTGAATCATACGTGACTCAAAGCTCAAAGTTCGTGACTCATACATAGTTTTGCTTGCTCTTTCTGGATCAAACAGTTCCAGCACTGTATCAAAGACTGGGTTCGCTAAGAAGACAGACACTTTTGCTAAAGCTTTGCAAGTTTTGAGTTTTTGTGATTATAAATTTACTTTTAAATTACTTTTAACTGAACTAGTGAAAGTTCCTAAAACAACATTTGTAGAAGTCGGGGTAGATGGTGGACCCGCCCCTAGTAGAAGCAAGAGTACATAATACATAAGAGTATGAGTGCAGGCATAGTTTATGTATTGTAAGCTCGAAGCAGACACTAAATTTTGCATGAAACAGGCACTGCTTGTGTTTTCGAGCTTTAACACACAAGCACGTGTGAGTGAGCGAGTCCCCGTTTCGACTGGGTACTAACTTGCGGGAGCGTGCAGAGGATGTGTCACGTTAATGATATATACGTACATAGAGTATGTCTGCTGTCATACTGTTTATGTATGATGGTAAAGATAGAAGTAATCCGGCTTTATGAAAGCAACAACTGCATGTTTGACGAATTTTACTTGAATATGCTCATGCTCACTGGCAAGGATAACTTAGATTGCTGACTGAGGCCCAAAAGGGTCTCTAATTGCTAGAAATAATGGCATTGTAGGTGACAGCTGACGAATCAGACCAGTCCAGTCCTGGAATTCCATTGGTAGCAGTCAGATCACGTGACCCGGCTCCTTCTCCTCCACTGCTGAGGATTTGTCACAACAAAAACTGTCAGAAAATTCCTGTATCCGATACACTTTGGAATGAAGAGTATTGCAGTGCTAAGTGCTTAGTGGAGCATTGCAAGTACGTATGTCAGTATAATAAGGTTTTGTAACATTGTAGTTGATTTTGATATAGTTTGCGTTAGTGTATCCCTGTTTTAATTAATATTCTTATTGGAGTGATAGTACTAACTGGTACTGGGCACCGAGAACCGAGATTTCATCTATCTTATATATGTCCGGCTAATCCATCCCCTAACCCGAGTTACCTAAGTCTGCTGTTCTTCAGCTTCTTGTCTTGCATCAATTTAAATTAGTAATTTTAAATGGGAATATTTTAAAGTATGTAATTTACAAAAAATTGTTGGTTGCCCTTGGTGTCTCCCATTCCGACTCCGAGGTCAAAATTTGTTTTTGTGTCATAAAAAACATTTCAACTCATCGTGGTCGAATACATACCGATACTCTAAAGATTCAGTTGCAGTTATTCATACGTCAAATGAGGGATTTTCAGCCGTCCGCGTCCCATTTGGGAGCAACTTGTTAATGTTAATGTAAGAAATTAAATTGTCACTTCAGCTCCTGAGACCCGAAAAATTCGGGCCTCTGGTGGGACTCGCACCCACGACTTTCGGATAAACGCTCCGACACTCTGCCAACTGAGCTACCGAGGCTACAGTCGCACCAAGCTAGAAGGATTTCGCATCCAAACTGAAGTGACAATGAATTAATAATGTGTTACACAACGCGTTATGCTATCTCGTATTATTACAAGCTGTTATCCTGCTTTTATGTTTTAGCCTGGAATTTGAGCGATGGGTCAGGCTTCATCAGTAAACTATTCATATCCAGTTCTTCGATGAAAAGCGTTCGTTTGTAAGGGATCTAACGTAATCCTTACGTAGTCCATTCCTTTCCATTTTGATTTTTGAGTTGCCACTGGGGATGACCCAAGATCTAGATTATGATTTATTTCAGTACCAGTATTGATTGTCTCGAATAGTATAATTAATTTCGGGTTGAAAATCATCTGCTGACTTCAGTTCCCACTCAGGAGTAAATCCTGAGTTCAGGATAGGATATCTAAAAATAGGCTGCTTCTAATTTTCTCATCGAATTTATATGGGTTCGTGGGAGGGTATATAAAATAGGCAGCGCCGCTTTTGTGGGGCAGGACGTGTTTTATAAAATCAAAGATAGTGCGTGGTGTTTCCCTGTTGTGGCGGGGTGGGCTTGACGTGAGGATTAAATTTAGTATTTTTTTTTTTTGGCGTGGCCTGGTGGGGGTGTGTTGTTATATAAAAAAAATGTAACTAAAGTCTGACCAAAAATTCTTGGAACCGAACTGTGAGCGCTTGTCCTGAGTTAACCTTTGAAGTTAGCCTGTATAAAGTATATATTTTTAGAAACCTCAGGAGGAGGAGAATCCGGTAAAACCATCATATCCGGTCTATATCCGGTTACCGGATGCCAAATCGATAAAAACGCTTCAGATTCGGAAAGACAATGCTAATTCATTCATACTCTAGCACATTGGTCCTTGGCCCAAGACATCTCCGAAAATCCGGTCACATCCGGTCTATGTCCGGTAACCGGATGTCTAGGTCACAAAAACTGTACAGCAAGATGGGTAGGTCGTACAGTTTCGCTGATTGAATTTTTAGATTCAGCGGGTCGAAATTAGTCTATATACGAAGTTTTGTCCAATTTGGACCAAAATTGCGTGATTTATGGTCGTATCCGGTGCGAAAAAACCGGAAAAATCGGTTTTTCCGGTCTGGTGCTCGGAATCGCGGATAAAAAATGTTAGTTTTTGGCACAATGAATATTTGGGAGGCTACTTTCATTTTACCGGTGTCAAAGTAATCGAATATCCGGTCGATTTCCGGTTCTGAGCTTTGAAATTTGAGATTTCATGGGCTATTATCTCAGTATCCGGTTGGTCCGGAAGTCAAATTATTTCATTAAAATGACATTTTGTCTATCCCTAACAAGCATCAACCTCAAATTACTTCATATCTGCTGTAATTTTTGAATGATAGCGTTTTAAAAATGGTTCAAAAATAAGTTATATTGCGTGCGACAAAGCTAAGCGTATGGGATCAAATCGCATATCCGGTTTAACAATTACACAAAACAAGCAAAATCAGCACGTTTTTAAAACGCTATCATTCAAAAATTACAGCAGATATGAAGTAATTTGAGGTTGATGCTTGTTAGGGATAGACAAAATGTCATTTTAATGAAATAATTTGACTTCCGGACCAACCGGATACTGAGATAATAGCCCATGAAATCTCAAATTTCAAAGCTCAGAACCGGAAATCGACCGGATATTCGATTACTTTGACACCGGTAAAATGAAAGTAGCCTCCCAAATATTCATTGTGCCAAAAACTAACATTTTTTATCCGCGATTCCGAGCACCAGACCGGAAAAACCGATTTTTCCGGTTTTTTTCGCACCGGATACGACCATAAATCACGCAATTTTGGTCCAAATTGGACAAAACTTCGTATATAGACTAATTTCGACCCGCTGAATCTAAAAATTCAATCAGCGAAACTGTACGACCTACCCATCTTGCTGTACAGTTTTTGTGACCTAGACATCCGGTTACCGGACATAGACCGGATGTGACCGGATTTTCGGAGATGTCTTGGGCCAAGGACCAATATGCTAGAGTATGAATTAATTAGCATTCTCTTTCCGAATCTGAAGCGTTTTTATCGATTTGGCATCCGGTAACCGGATATAGACCGGATATGATGGTTTTACCGGATTCTCCTCCTCCTGAGGTTTCTAGAAATATATACTTTATATAGACTAACTTCAAAGGTTAACTCAGGACAAGCGCTCACAGTTCGGTTCCAAGAATTTTTGGTCAGACTTTAGTTCCTCTCCAAAGTCAGCAGTTTTCCTGAAATTTGTGGTTTGAATAACAGAACCTGATTTGAAAATTCGATTATGATCCTAATATTGCTCCTGAAATTGTCCTAGTCCTGATTTTATCTCTTTTCCGTCAGTCAGCCTCCCAACTTTGTTTGAACTGACTGTTGCTATTATGTGTTTCTTAAGTCTGTATTCAATGTAATTATACAGGTATGTAACTTTCATTAAGTAAAAGAGAGTTTTGTATAGGATTGTAGTTGACTAGATCGATACACACAGTGTTACAGAATTAGGGCTTCTGTTTTAACCTTTTAGTCTTAAAATTTCACCATTCGGTCACTCACTATGACTGAGCACATATGTAGAATGGAGTTTATAAGCATTAGCTGTATGTGAGCTTGCTTAGGCTAGGCAGAATGGGAAAGGATCTAAATGTATACCTTTATGTTGAGTGTTATGTCTTGAGGCAATCCTACCTGGCCATTCCTTTCAATTAGTTGAATTTATTTATTCATTCGTAAAAGACCAAGCCCATATACCACCTGACGCTGTTGTACGGGGCTGAGCGTTTTGAATTTATTCCTATGAAAAATTGCTTCATAGACTTAAACTGGACCACTTGGGTGTGTATAATGGTTTTTGTTGTGACAGGGCTCTTTTTCAATACGAAGTTTCTTTGACACTGGTTTATAATTTGAGACAAACTGTAATCTTTTGTTATAGTTGGATAGGTTGTCACCCTCACCCACCACTAGGAATAAAATGAGTTAAGCCAGAGTTGGAAGTGGGTCGCGGGTACCCGCGGGTCGACTGCCAGGTCAGTGGGTACCCGCGGGTCAGAGCGGGTCAAGAGTTATTTTTGTCCACACCAATTTTTCGCTGAATTTTGGGCTATTTTCACCAGAAAATTTACAATTTATGTCAAATTTTCAATTTTTCCCTAACTTTTGGGTCTTTTGGATGTGTTTAAACTATTGCTTATTATAATATTGCTTTTATGATAAAATTGTTATTTCAATTGAATCTGTCTTGAATCTTCAGTCAAAAATATTTCAGTAACATTTCCCTGACATACTCATTGGCATAAATATTTTATTATCACTGAAAGCCTTTAATACCCCTGATTGACTGGCAAACCATTTCTGCAAAACAATGCTGATTAGCTTACTACAGCCGGCAGAGCTTGAAAATCTGCTTCCTCCAGTAGATATTTACATGCCAAGCTTAAAATTTTGACATAGTTCTACGAGTTATGATAATTTAATTTGTACTATATACTCTTGGGTGGGACTAGTAAATATGCGTGTGATAAAAGCCACTAAAATGGTAGTTCGCTACCATATCCAAGTTGGGAGTGGACAGTAATATATAAATACTCCTGCGGTAGACGTCACGTAGCTGTAAAAAATTAACCAGAATGGAGGCTTGCTCCAATCAAATGCAATTTATCTTCATAACGTTGCCTAAATACTGGCTCTAGTGACAGATCGAGGTCCCAACACTTTTGCGATTGCATAGCTTGCTCAGAACTACCGAAAACGAAGACGAAATCTAATGGAGTTAGCTTTGAACTTGCCAAATTTTTGTTTGAAAGTTTTAATACTTCACTATGTTCATGTTTAAAAGATTAATTTTGCTCGATGCATGCTATAGAGTACTTAAATATGTAAAAATGTCCCAATTAAAGAAGTGGGTCAAGTGGGTCGCCAAAATCTCAGTGGGTCGCGGGTCGTGGGTCGCGGGTCAGGGGTCCGCGGGTCGCGGGTACCCGCGGGTCACGAAATTTCGACCCACTTCCAACTCAACTAGAAACCCTCATCTCAAAATCGTTGGGGTAATTTTTCCGAGGAGAAATTTTAGAAAAACTGAACAGTAACGCTCCGCACGACACTGTGGATACATTACAATGTTGATACATACGTCTTTCTCTTTAGTGATAAACAGGCTATGTTGTTAAGTGCTGCCTTTTCGCAATTTTTCGACTATCCGTAGACAACTAACCGTTTAGGGAGGCGATCGAGTGGACGGTCATACCAAGGCGTGCCCCTTGACTGGGCTGGGAATTAAAAAAAGACAAGCCTCAAATTCAGGGAGCCAGAAACGACACAACCTCAGCTTGTATTCATCGAAAACAACTGTGCCTTATTTTAGAAACTTCTTTCAAGATTACTTTATAGTAATCAATTTATCTGTTTGATAGATTGTCGCTTTTTTTCTGCTAACTACGCTAATTCGCTAATTCGGTTACTGCTTTCGGTTAATGACGTTTGGAATTTCTACTTTTAAACTGGCATCGCGTAGAGGTATGGAAACGCCTTATGGAAAGAATCCACATAGCTCTACCGCTGGTGCTGAAGTATCAGGCCTTACGACAGAGGTGAATAAATGCATCGGAGAAACTCAGTCAGAAGTCAGAAATGAATAGAAATTACAGTTAGCAGTTAATTATTTAAAATTAAATTAGTAACTGGAAAACTAAATCTAGAGATTAAATAACACCTTGAAAAGTCCGATCGAGTCCCTGAATGAAAAGATTAATGAGTTCGATTTGACACGGTTATCTCCACAATCAAGGCGGTTAATCTTAGAGGAGGTGCCGGTTCCCCTAGACCGGTTGGAACCAGGGTTTTTTGCGTCCAGATGTGCGTCTGGATGCAAAGTTTCTTACTGGACGCAATGAAATTTTAACCGGACGCAAGCTAGACGCAACATTATTTCGGGAGAAATTAACTTTTGTAAGAGTAAAAACTTTAAATGTTTCCAGTGCCAATATTTCCTTTTTTCCAAAAATTTCTTCGGGTCCTGGGGGCTCCGCCCCCAGACCCCCGCTGTTTCCCACTGTCATGGAATGCCAAGGTGCAAGCTCATGCCTCAATGTTATTTGTTAAGTTGTTGTCTACCTGCATCCATGTCAGATCTTTTCGAACTCATAAATTTTACTTCAATAAATATATAGGTAGATCTTACTAGAATCATAATCGCAGAATATCCAAATTTTTTGGTTCGTCCAAAAAACGTTTTTCGCAAAAAATACGTAAATTGCAATTTGAATTACATAATGCAAGACTACCATTTTTCTAAAATTTTCAAATACAAAAGGCCTATGTACGTGTATTTCACGATGAATTTATTGTAACTAGCGTATAGTAAAATGGGGTAACTTCGGCTGGTTTTCAAAATTTCAAGCAGTAAAACTTTTGAATTATTAGCCCAACCGAGCCTGTTTTGGTAGGTATCAATTTGACGCTTTCGACGTCCTCTATCGCGCTCTGCTGTCATACGTTGATATTTCGAAGTGCGACATTAATTTTGGCCAGATGCCGAAGTTACCCCGGGTGGGGTGATTTCGGCACCAGCACTAAATTAGCGCGTTTTGTCGAATTAGAGATTTGTAAAAAGAGATTAAAGAGTAAAAACATTAAATGTTTCCAGTACCAATTTTTCCGTTTTTTCCAAAAATTTTTTTGAGTTCTGGGGGCTCCGCCGCCAGGCCCCTGGCGTTTTCCTTCACACTTTGTCATGGAATGCCAAGGTGCCAGATCATGTCTCAATGTTATTTGTTAAGTCGTTGTTTTGAAGAATAATGCTACACCACGCTACACCGCGCTACAACTCTTGTTTACTGATACTGTACTGACTTTATTCAAAATACAAAATTTACAGTTCCAATTTACGCCAAGAATGAAATGTAACAGATACCAAATTAATTCTTTTAAACATTTCTATTACGGATTTAATACGTAATTGCAAAAAATCTCCAACTTCTGGGGGGCTCTGCCCCCCAGACCCTCCGCTGCTCTACTTCCAATGCTGTTTTCAGGGATCAGTATCTCTTAGAGTTTTCGAAACTGAATCTATGTTTGATATTTACTACATTTTTCTCTATGCTAGTCCTAAACATTTCATTAATTTTTAATACTTTAATTAGTTTAATCTATTATAACATTGGAATATCGGAATGTGTGTCAATAATATTGAAAATTACTGAAGGTATTGCGTTAGATGCAACAGGTGCCAAATAAAATCATTTTAAACATTTCCATTACGGATTATTCTGGAATTGCAAAAATTTCTTCGACTTCTGGGGGGCTCTGCCCCCCAGACCCCCCGCCCTATACATTGCCCGCATCTATATTCTATAGGTACCCTTGTAATTGTGCATTTTAAGCAGCATCAACTTTCTAAATTGTGTAAACAGTGTTACACTAAAGAAATCATCAAAATTTTATAAATATATAAAACAATTTTTTGCACTGAAAACACGATAAAACAAAAATTCTACCTGGACGCAAAATTTCTTAACCGGACGCAACTTAAACTTAGCGGGACGCAAGGTTGACGCAAATCCGAAAACCAAAAAACCCTGGTTGGAACCGGAACCGGCAGGATTTGGAACTGGAACCGGCAGGATTTGGAACCGATTTGGCCTTGAACTAATTTTTTGCAATTTTTTTGCAAAAACAATTTTTTAAAATTTGCAAAAGCCAGAATTTGTCTTTTTTAAACAGGTGACTGAAATTGAAACTAAAAATCTAGTTTGAGCTGTGAAAGCGAAATATGGATGATGAAACTGATATATAATAAAAAGCTCAAACTAAAAGTGAAAGGAAGCTACTGCAGAGTTAGCGCCGGGTGGGGTACTTACGGGCCGGGCCGGATTCGGGTCCGGATCCAAAATGCTGAAGAAAACTGGATTTTGGTAAATTTAGGGATGTTAAACATTATAATTTTTTCGTTTCGAATAAAAGGTTGGTGGAACCAACAACCATGTATTAAGCATTGAGATGCAATTTTTAGTAGTTATCTAGTTGCAGTGAAATTTAAGAATGCAGTAAAGGTTTGAAATGCAAACGGGCTCGTTTTTAGATCCGGGTACCCGGATCTGGGTCTGGATGGGTCCGAGTCCGGCCAAACGGGTCCGGGTCGAGGCCGGGTCTGAAATTTTAGATCCGGAGCCAACTTTGATGCTACTGTTATTGAAATTGAAACTATTTTCTCGTTAAATATAACTTTAATATATATATACGTTCCTCTTTCCAATTTGGCTTTCAACTTTAAACATTTTAACTGCATTTATATTTTTTAGAAACTACTTTTTTAGAGGCGCTGTAATCTTGTCAAAGAAATAAGAAATTTTATCTCCAGTTATATATACTCAATTCTCAGCACGTTCTGCTGAAATGTTTTGCTGTTTTCAAGATTCTGGTCAGAATCTTTGGATACCCAGTATAATCGCACCGTTGATTACGGAAACAGTTTGCTCGACCAGACTAAAACAAGTTTTAATGTATGCTGTGTATAAACAGCGCTTGTAATGAAGCAAATTCGAAGTAAGCCAATAACCTTAAAATTCAAAGTAACAAAACGTTTAACCCAATTGTTTATTATCGCTTTATTCCAATTGTATTGCTTTTCATTGTATAAGCCAGAGTTGGCTCCGGCCGGGTTCAAATTGTAGGACCCGACCCGGACCCACCACATCAAACCCAGACCCGTCCAGACCCGGATCCGAGTACCCGGATGAAAATAAAGTCCTTTCGCTTATCAACGATAGAAGAGACAATTTTTTAATTTCACTGTCAGCTTACTACTTAATTATAAGGTATTTCTGTAAATAGTATACTAAAGGTGTAATCCCCATATTTATTTTATTAGTTTCACGACGTCATATAATAATTTGAGTAACAATTAGACTGCAGGATTGGGATATCAGGCAACTGCTTTTAGCAATTGTTGAAAACTTAGAATTTCCGCTTTCACCCTCTAGCTAATTTAACTAATATTGATTAAACAATCGTAAAGCAATTTGAGTAAACAATCGTCAGCTATAACTTATCTGGAATTGCACTCATCGTCATCATAACTTCTAACGAAAGGACAAAGTGGTGCGTGGTGCGTCCATATATGCAGAGAACTGGGGTTTGCAAATAAAGTTGATAACTGAAATTTTTGAACTGAAGCAACAGAAACTTGCCAATATTTAGTATAACAAAATTTTTGACTACCTATCCATGCACTAGATAGGCAATAATTTATTCCCAAATCATTAAATGTACCTAATTTTTGTGGTTTTCATTGTGGTTGTACCCAGACCCGGATCCGGACCCGCGGCTACCCGGACCCGCGGTCCAAAAGTTAGACCCGGCCCGGCGCCCGCGGGTCCGCGCCGCGGGTACTTGGACCCGGATCCAACTCTGGTATAAGCCTTGCAGGAGGCCTGCATCAAATCTTAAATATGTTAAGCTTGTAATTACAAATTTTGTATATACTTGGAACCGGGAACCGGAAGCTAGAACCGGAACTGGTTTGAAAATTGGAACCGGCCTCAACTCTAGTTAGTTAGTCTACCTCCAGTGAAAAGAAAAGAAGTCTTAGAAAATCACACCGTGACAGACAACGCCAACTAATAGTATGTTCGCTGGCATGTTGGTCCCTGGGTTTTTTGGTTTCGGATTAGCGTCAACCTTGCGTCCCGTTAAATTTAAGTTTCGTCCTGTTAATAGAATTCTTGTTTTATCGTGTTTTTAGTGCAAAAAATTGGTTTATTTATGAAAATTTCGATAATTTCTATAGTGTTACGCTATTTAGACCATTTAGAAAGTTGACTCTGCTTAACTGTAATGCACGATTACAAGATTACCTACAGAATTGGATGCATCCAATATACCCGGCTGGGGGAGGGGACGGAGTTCCCAGAAGTTGAAGAATTTTTTAAAATTACGGCATAATCGGTAATGGAAATGCTGAAAACTATTTTATTTGGCATCTATTGCATCTAACGAATGCCTTGAGCAATTTTCGATATTATTGACACGCATTATTCTGATATTTCGATGTTAGTTAATCTAATTAAAGTATAGAAAATTTATGATATATTTAGGAATATCATTGAGAAGAAAGGTAGTAAATATTAAAACATACATTCCGTTTCGAAAACTCTGAGAACTTTGTGTATTTTTTGCGAAAAAACGTTTTTTAGAAGAACCAAAAAATTTGGGTATTCTGCTTCTGCACAAGTTACAAATTTTGTTAATTTCGGGGTTTTACTTTACTACTAATCTTGATCCTGCCTGACCTGTTGAATGAAAACAATATAAATGCTCATTCTGCATTATGCACCTAGTAAGATCTATATTTTTACGAATATATAGAATTATATAAATATATACTATATAAATAATATATATGTAATACCTATATAAATCTATATATCTCTTCTGAAGTGAAATTTACGAGTTCGAAAAGATTTGATATGGATGCAGGTGGACTTTAACTTAACAAATAACATTGAGTAACATTGAGGCATGACCTTGCACCTCGGTATTAAAAGAGAAAGTGGGAAACACCGGGGGTCTGGGGGTGGAGGCCCCCCCGCAGTACCCGAAGAAATTTTTGGAAAAAACGGAAAAATTGGTTCTAAAACATTTAACGTTTTTACTCTTATAAAAGTGAATTCCCGAAATAATGTTACGTCTAGCTTGCTTTAAAGGGACTGAAAAAACCTAGTCAGCCATTGAACATTTTATAGTGAATAAAGCCGACAAGAAAACCGCTAAAGTAAGAATTATGCAAGAATTATGGTTTCTCCGACTCAGCTCAGACTCAGCTAAGTTCTTAATTATTGTATTTTCCCTATGTTTGTTCCCTTACTAAGTATCCCTGTAACTTTGCTAACTTCGTTCTATTCTATATTTGTTTTTATATTTGTTGCAGATTCAGAACTTGCTTCAACAAACTCAGGATCGATTTCAGTCTATGTCGGACCAAATCATTAAGAGAAATATCCTTTTTAGTCAGGCGAATTGTATGTAGGTGTAAATAAATAAAATCTGCCGTATCAATACTGCAGGCAGGTTCTTGCCATTGCTTTGTATGCTGGACACTGGCCGCTAGCTGGGCATTTTAATAATTTTTATAAAATCTGACACAAAAATGTGTGTACAAAATCTGTAAGGCCTCCAGTGAACTCAATATACGTTGTAACCCCATAAAACCATATATTTTCGGAATCCTTGCAGCGAGACATATAATTTCATATTTTTTAAGATTTCAAAAATTTTAAAATATCGGTTTTTCGGGGAACTTTTCGGACCGTTCAAGCTATTCAGCTCATTCGTTCAGAAACATTTTCCCGTCCGAAGGCGCATCGATTGACACAAGAACGAAAATAATCGGTTGAGAAATAAACATTTTATTTCAAAGTTTCGTTTGTCCATTTCCTTTGATGTTTGCCACTTTTTGCAACTTTGACTGGTTATTACTCGCGAATCGCTCAATGGAAAATTTTTTCGATTGGATTTTCAGGACCGCCTAGGCGCCCGCTTTCATCTAATATATGCGATAATTTAAAATTTGAAAGTAGATTTTTTGAAAAATACCACTTTTTGACCAAAAATTTCGGAAAAGCAGATTTAGCAAAAGTGAGTAAAAGTAACATAATCATAAAATTCAAGCTGAGCTGAATCCAACGATATAAAGCTTTTGTTGCTACGACTTATATTGCGCCAGCAATGAATTTTTAAACAATATCCCTTATTTCAACTGGTTTTTGGCTCTCTTTGATGTTGCCGCCGTGATTTGACTGAAGCAGTGTAAACTAGCAAAACCAGCTGAAATAAGGGATATTGTTTAAAAATTCATTGCTGGCGCAATGTAAGTCGTAGCAACAAAAGCTTTATATCGTTGGATTCAGCTCAGCTTGAATTTTATGATTATGTTATTTTTACTCACTTTTGCTAGAATCGCTATGCCGAAATTTTGGATCAAAAAGTGGATTTTTCAAAAAAATCATCGACTTTCAAAATTTGAAATACCACATATATTAGGTGAAAGCGGGCGCCTAGGCAGTCCTGAAAATCTAACAAAAAATTTTTCGGTTGAGCGAGTCGCGAGTAATAAACAGTCAAAGTTGCAAAAAGCGGCAAACATCAAAGGAAATGGAAAAACGACATTTTGGAATAAAATGCTTATTTCTCAACCGATTTTTTTTCGTCCTTGTGTCAATCGATGTGTCTTCGGACGGGAAAATTTTTCTGGAAGAATGAGCTGAATAGCTTGAACGGTCCGAAAAACTTCCCCGAAAAACCAATGTTTTAAAATTTTTGAAATTTTAAAAAATTTTAAAATTTATAAAAATATTTGTCTCGCTGCAAGGATTCCGAAAATATATGGTTTTATGGGGTTACGACGCATATTGAGTTCACTGGAAGCCCTTACAGATTTTGTACAGTCAGACTTATTTCGCCTGAGAAACATTTCAAAACAATCCCGGTGTAAAAATTTGAATTTTAGAGAAATTCACTTTAAGGGGGGGCTACGAATTTCACTAAAAGTTCGATGTTGGAAAAGCTAGCTAGTCTTTTGCCACATAATAGTATTAGTGTAAAATAGTTTAAAGTTTGAAAGAATTCCATACAGCGTAGCGTCCTGTGGAGCCATCAGAAGTTGGTGTTATCGGTCCAAAGCTCGACATGACACGTACGCAAACTTGGCCTCGCCCTGTTCGCTATGTGCAAGGCACAGTACCAAAATTTTCCAGAAATAGTCCTGACATATAGCGCTTTGATATCGTGTAAAATAATCCTTAGATCAATGTATACTCTTCTGTGAGATACAATCAAAGTGCGAAAAATTGGGTGTTGTAGGTCTATAGGGGTGGAGGTTAACTAACTTCTAATGAGCTGTGGTTTACCAAATGAGCCAAACTTTGCTGCAATTAATACTCCAAATATCTGTCTTTAACTTTGGTATAAATGACGTGATTTCGTTAATCTCTGTGTTCGCAGTGCTGGATTATATTATCGATATTGTCGCTGTTATTTGGTGCCATTTCGAAGATGTGAGCCAATTACTCCAAAGTACTGTGGCAGAATCGGCTGAAACTTTGCACATTACAGGCCAGTGAGTGTACCAATATGTGCCGAAAGCTATGTCACTAAACCTCACTCCAATGTTTAGAAATGCTGGATTGATTTCTCAAAGTATGGATGGCGATCGCTCCAAAAAGCTCTAAGACAGTTGTAAGCGCATACAGAACGAAGGAAGCGTCATATCGAAAAACGGATTTCATATTCGGATTCAGCAGGTCAAATAACCCCTATAAGCACCTTTTCGGCGAAATCGGAGACAAAAAATTTTTCGACCCCATTTTTATTGCGCTTAGCTAGCTTTTCAGGCCTAAAAATAGGGTTATTTCTTAACAAAAAGTTTGCTAGCACACTAACCAGAAAACCAAAACCCTTGAAACTCACAGATAGTTTGCCCCTATTGGAGCCTAATATCTGGTAAAAAGCTGGGGTAGACTAGGGGCTGTCAATTTTATTAGATCGAAAACGGCGCACGGTCACATTGCAACTTTTTGCCAAATTTCAAACTTTGAGCTGTTATAGCTGAAGAAGGAAGCAACGCTCGAAAGCCGGAATACTTTTAATATTTAGCACTAGTAACAGTTAACATTTATGGCTAAAAGTTTCAGAATTGGTCAAACCGTTAATCCACCAGAGCTGAAAAAACCTTTTTGAAAAATCCCATTTTTCGAACTAAAATTTGTACTTTGGCGTCCTGCCAAAAACGGTGTATATGAGATATATTGTTGCCCACCCTAAACTTTTTTAATTTGATATCTTGGCTAACGTTGGGGGGAAAAGTAGGTCTCTCCAACGATGTCGTGCCAACCCGTTCGTAGCCCCCCCCCCTTAATCAGTCAGAACTTTAACAATGGCCCAGCCTACACACAGCCTTAAAAAGACTCCTGTAGAAACTATAGGAATTCTTGTAGTTTTGTGCAAAAGTGCTCCTGTGGGGTCAGTCACAAGCGGAGTTTCCTGTTTTTTTCCACAAAAGTAACTTTTGTATTTTTTACCGGCCTCTCGAATAGTAAAAATCACAGGAATTTCCTGTAGAAAATACTAAGGAAACCTGCAGTTTTCATTACAGGAGAATTAGAGAAAATTATAGATTATTTATTATAGAAAATTTCTACAGGTCATCCTTGGTTGGTAGTATTTACCGGATGTACTTTGGTAGAATGGATTACAGGCCGCTCCAGTAAAATATCAGGTTTTGTCTTGTAAAAACTGTAGGTTTAGTATCTGATTAGGATTGTCAAAAAAGTCGAACAAAACTACGCGTTTCTTTAGTATTTTTCTACATGAAACTCCTGTAATGCACTTTTGCAGAAAACTACAAAAATTCCTGTAGTTTCTACAGGAGTCTTTTTAAGGGTGTGTGTAGACTGGGCCATTGTAAAAGTTCTGACTGATTAAAGTGAATTTCTCTAAAATTCAAATTTTTACACCGGGATTGTTTTGAAATGTTTTTCAGGCGAAATGATGTTACTGTAGCGAATTTGGACGAATTTCAACGAGAAAGCCAAAAATACCCGAACCAAATACTGACCAAATACCTTTAGTTGCCAGAATTGTGAATATTTTGCTATCAAAAAACTCTCCCTACTTTTACAGAAATGATTCGCAATTTAATCTAATTCAATCAACATGTCATTTTGTTAATTTCTCTAAATCTGTAACCTGCTAGAAACTTTGCTGCCGACTGCTGCGGGTAGTAGAGATGAGCACGGGCCGGATTTTTTCGGCCCGGCCCGGCCCGCTCCAAAATCTTGCTCGGCCCGGCCCGGCCCGGCCCGCTGGCAAAATTTTTCGGCCCGGCCCGGCCCGGCCCGCTCCAAGATTCGGCCCGGCCCGGCCCGCCAAAAGAAAATCTCCAAAATTTTACTAACAATATTATTTCAAAGGCTCCAATGCAATATGGAAACGCTAAATTATGCTACAAAATGTTAAATTTTGCTGTGAAATAGCCATAATGAGTAGATATTTAGCTAACTTTAGCTATTTTAGAACATTTTCTATAGTCGATCCGGCCCGTTTCGGCCCGCGCCGGCCCGCAGTTATAAAATTTTGCCGGCCCGGCCCGGCCCGGCCCGCGGGCCGGGCCGGGTCGACGGGCTGACATGCTCATCTCTAGCAGGTAGCAAATTTCGGTCCGCCCCGGCCCACCCCGCGGGTACCAGCGGACCGCCTCCAACTCTGGTAGAAATTACAAGTTAACCTGTATTGTCTACAAAAGCTTTTGTATTTATCATCTACAAAAGCAATTCCTGTAGTTTCTACTGGAACATTTATAAGAGTACAGACAAAATTATATCATTCGAATTGTTTCACCAAGACCTGCAACTTTGCTTTGCTCTTGAGAGTAGTTTTCGATTCCTTACGGTTTAAGAGACAACAAGGAAAATTGATTTTCGAGGTCCAAAACAGACCGTTTTTCGAAAAATCAAATATTACAATATCTCGACAACATCAACATTGCTGGTCCTTCAGTCAAGTATTAATCTGCGTTTTCACTCCTATAAGACATGTTATGCCCAACGGAGAGCTCTCTGCGGCATATCTGCTAGCAACGAAAACGTGAAATTTTGAAAATGGCAACCAGATTGTTTTGAACACTAATTTCGCTCAACTCATGCAAGCAATTAGAAGGCGGCTCTACAAACACATTTTTGGGGCAATTGCCGAGGGTTCATGCTTTTGTATTTGATATTTTTCTGGAGAAATAATCATCTAAACTTGAAAAATTTGACGAACTTGACCAAAATTTACATTTTTCTCAAAACATTGAACTTGTTTCTTCATTAAATTATTTCAGAAAAAAATAGCCCTCGTGTAGACGAGTCGTTTCTTTTGAAGTCTGAACTGAGCTTTCCTATACAACTCGAGAAATTTATGCTTAAATGTTTTTGTGTTACCGCATGTCCAAGTCGAACACTAGAGTGACAGCTGTAATGTATTTAGTAATTAAATGTAATAGCACATTCTAAGCTTTAAAATAATATAAAAATGACTCAAACACTGAACTAAAAAGTTGAGTTCTTTCAAAGTTTGCTGCAAAAATCGAACCAACGCCTCAACACATGCTGCCAAAACCCGAATCAGCACCTTAACTATTTAGTTTTCCTAAGGTTGTGGGTTCGATCCCCACCTCAGGCCCGAATTTTTCGGGTCTGTGGTGCTGTAGTGACAACTTTCTTTCTTTCGTCTATTATCTTGTATCTTCCTTAATTCAGTCTTTTCTTGGTTTTACTTGATGAAATGGGAAGAAGAATAGACGACATGGAAAGAAATATCAGTGAGTTGATGACACAAGCTGGAGTGGATGAATCACAGAAATAATGATGAATTATTCGTTTTATATAATATATGTATACTAGTTGCTGTTTGTATTATCGCTAGAGATGAGTGCGAATTAAGATTTTTAAGATTACATTAATGGTGTAGTATAGGCAGTAGCGGAAGATGCTACTACCTATACTACAATGGAAAGGCGTGACTGAATTCAAGTTTTCTAAGCTAAAAGTTCGAATTATACATAGTTCTGTTTTATTCATTCGTGCTGATTTCTAGTGGTGTGTTAGTGTTCCACTTAATTATCATACAGGACGGAGCTTCTACTTTGCAGAATCGCATTTGTTTCGCACTCTTAAAAAGACTCCTGTAGAAATTACAGGAATTCTTGTAGTTCTCTACAAAAGTGCTCCTGTGCGGTCAGTCACTAGCGCAGCTTCCTGTATTTTCCACAAAAGTAGCTTTTGTATTTTTTACCGGTCTCTGGAATAGTAAAAATTACAGGAGTTTCCTGTAGAAAATACTAAGCAAACCTGTAGTTTTTATTACAGGAATTTCCTGTAGAAAATACTAAAGAAACCTGTAGTTCGACTTTTTTACAATCCTATATCAGATACCAAACCTGTATTTTTTACAAGACAAAACCTGTAAATTTTACTGGAGCGACCTGTTATTTCAGAAGGGAGGGGGCAGGTGTGGGGTGCGGCCGCTCCCAAAAAAAGTTTTCGGCAGGGAGCGGCCGTTACAGAAAAATCACCCACTGGGTGTTGGAAGACTGAAATTTGAAAAAAAATTCAAAAATTTCAGTCTTCAAAAATTATGACCACTGTCGCCCTTATATACAAAATTTGCGTTATCAGTGTATCGAGTAGTGTTTTTTAACCGCCGGGGGGAAAAACGCCAGCCCGCGGCCCGCCCCCCGCCCGTCGGCCGTTGACCGGCCGGCCAAGAGGTGCACTCGGCCGGACGGCCGGCTGGCCGGCCGGCCGGTCGGCCGTTTCAGGCCGGTAACGGCCGGCCGACGAAAATTTCGGCCGGTCAACAACATTAGTATCGAGTACGTTCCTGTGAGCAAACCTGCAAACCAGTGAAAACTACAGGTTTCATTAGTACTGAATACTGGTCTAACTTGTAATCCATTCTACCAAAGTATGTCCGGTAAAAAGTACCAACGATGACCTGTAGAAATTACAAGACTCAACCTGTATTTTCTACAAAAGCTTTTGTACTTATCATCTACAAAAGTGATTCTTGTAGTTTCTACAGGAACATTTCTAAGAGTGCGTTTGACTGCGCGGTTTTACTAGGACAACCTAAAACACTGTCCTGACGCATAGAACACATTAGAATGTCAGCTCAGCTGTGGTTGCACTTGCACGGAATAATCAATTGCGGAGGACAGAGTGCTCGCGCAGAAGAGCATCACGAGAGTTGATAGCAGAAAACAACACGCCTGTCAATCAAATTCTTGGTGATTGTTTGGTATGCGCACACCTTACAAATTTTTCAAGTTTCTCAAAACCATCTACTTTGGTATGCGCACACTTTACAAATTAAGGGGCATACGGTAAAAGAAAGGCATCTACTTCGGTATGCGCACACCTTACAAAATTGCAATTTTCTCAAAACCATCTATTTTGGTATGCGCACTAGTGTTGTTGCCCGGCCAGTCAAAACAAGCCGACTGGTTTCAGTTTTGCCCTATTTTCGTTTATTTTGCAAACTTTTTAGCATTAAATGATGCATATATACAGTTACTCCTGGTTATGTGCAACCGATAAAATCAATTAATGTCCTTTTTCTGAAGACCGGCCGGCCGGCCGGAACCGGCCGGCCGCCGGCCCGGCCAGCCGGCCGGCCGGATTGGCGACATGATGGGCCGGCAGCCGGCGGCCGGCCGGGTTTTCGCGACCGGCCAACAACTCTAATGCGCACACCCTACAAAGGTTTCAAGTTTCTCAAAACCATCTACTTTGGTATGCGCACACCGGGTCTTTTCCAGATTACCCCCCCACCACTCAAAGTTCTTAAAACTCGACCAAATGAGCTGAAATTTAGTGTGGGTATGTTTTCGACCACGCTGAGTTCAAATATCGCAAAATTTTTCGATTTCGCGAAATTCGATTTTTTTCGAATTTTTTCGATTTGTAAGGGGGGACCAATGGTAACCGAAAAATTTTTTGTCTTCGATTTTGCTGAAAAGTTGTATATAGGGGTTTTCTCGGTCGCAAAACACGAATCTGAAGTCCGTTTTTCGATTCAGTGTTTCGTTAGCTCAGCATAAGCTTACAACTTAAGCTTATAACTTTAGCTTATATCAAGCTAACGAAAAGCTGAATCAAAAAACGGACTTCAGATTCGTGTTCTGCGGCCCAGAAAACCCCTATATACAACTTTTCAGCAAAATCGAAGACAAAAAATTTTTCGGTCACCCTTGGTCCCCCCTTAGAAATCGAAAAAAATCGAAAAAATCGAATTTCGCGAAATCGAAAAATTTTGCGATATTTGAACTCAGCGTGGTCGAAAACATACCCACACCAAATTTCAGCTCATTTGGTCGAGTTTTAAGAACTTTGAGTAGTGGGGGGGTAATCTGGAAAAGACCCCGCACACCTTACAAAGGGGTTCTCTACTGTATATTTCCTATCATTTCCTGGTCAGTTTTCAACTATTTCTTGTTTATTGGAATTATTATTGAAATGATCAAATTCAAAGTAGAACATGAAACATATGAGAATTCTCCTGGATATTTGAAGTTTACCGCCTCCGGCGACTGAAAACCTCAACTCATTTATCATGCCAGTAAGTTTGTGTAATATTTGTTCCTTTTGGAAAAGTGTCATGGATTAATAGGAAACATTAACAAAGGGATAAAGGTCAGTATCAAATACATATGGCGCCAAGCACTAAACATTAACAGCTATATAAAGCAAAATTATCAGTAGTCGTCATCAGTTTCATTCTGAAATGGCAGTAGCGCGTGACCACACTTTGGTTGAAATAACGACGATCTGCCAGTCAGAAATTTCTGCTGTCGAGTTTTGCCGACAACATGGTCTACTACCAAGTGCCGACCAGTTGACCTTACTTCATCAGAGAGAGGGTACCTGTCCAATTGGCACAGCTAACTGTCAAGGTACCATCTACAATGTTATGATCCGTGGAAGGCCCAACATTCGCTGTAAAAAGTGATACTGACCTTTATCCCTTTGTTAATGTTTCCTAAGGTGTGCGCATACCAAAGTAGATGGTTTTGAGAAACTTGAAAAATTTGTAAGGTGTGCGCATCGCATACCAAACAATCACCAAATTCTTTACTGTGTCTGTACTCCAGCTCAAGCAACACTTTAAACTATATATAAAATCAAGAGTACATAATAGAATAAGAGTATGAAACTCTTACGCTACTATGTACTAAACATGCTTGATATGCTCGGGTCGCTAACGCGGGACCCCCCCCCCCGAAAGTTTCGGAAGGGGGTCCCATCCTACACTAATTACATGCTTTCATATAAGTGTGTGTCTGCTCGCTGATTCGCTAATTAGCTTAGGCTTACGATAGGCATTTTATTAGTAATTAATTAATTATAACTTTAATTAGGTTAATGTAATTACAAAACTAATTCGACAACTTTGTAGCATTTTTCTGCTCTTTCCAATGATATAAAAATTGTTGCGCAAAACAAAGATTCGTTGGAATGTAGTCTGCAACTATTTTTATATCGTTGGAAAGAGCAGAAAAATGCTACAAAGTTGTGACATTAGTTTTTTAATTACATTAACCTAATTAAAGTTATAATTAATTAATTAAAAATTACTAATAAAATGCCTATCGTAAGCCTAAGCCAATTAGCGAATCAGCGAGCAGACACACACTTATATGAAAGCATGTAATTAGTGTAGGGTGGGACCCCCCGAAACTTTCGGGGGGGGGGGGTCCCGAGTTAGCGACCCGAGCATATCAAGCATGTTTAGTACATAGTAGCGTAAGAGTTTCATACTCTTATTCTATTATGTACTCTTGATAAAATGAAAAATATCTTGAATCCACAAGCAAGCGATTCTGTAATCTCCTTAACGTTCCTTCCCGTTGTATGTCAAGTCAATGCAACTGCCGAAATCGTCACTTATATAAGTTTATGTCGCCACTGCCGCCGTTTTGTTTAACTGTTTATGTGAAATCGTTTGTCTTTCGTACGCGCACTGTTACTGTATTTGTGTAGTACTTTGCTAGTTCTATAAACCTTTCTTCACTAAATTTTGTATGTATGTATGAACCAACGTCGAACAATGACTTTGACCAGACAGTGTCGGATAGGAAACACCCGACAGTATACACGACTCAGTCAAAATTAGGGACGCAATTGAAATTTCGGTGAAACAAAGGTCGACTCAAATCGTCATTGGATGGATGGGATCTCTTTACCTTTATCCCCCCAACAAAAGTTGGTAAACTTCAAACGTTTATTGCAAGAGATCCACAGAACTTTAGAGCATGATTTATACATCTTTGGAATCTCGAGATGTGCTCTATTTAATGGTGTAAAGCAGTTTGCTGTAGCTTGCTGCTATAAAAAGTTAAGCTTAATAGACTATCAAAGTTACTGCGTTTTGCAATTTTTAAATAAAGCGTCCTAAATAAAAAATAAATAAAGCGTCCTACCAACAATTTCAATCAGAAATGAAACCGCACCACCGGATCAGCAAATCGTGACCCGGTTTGATTTCAATAATTATGTAATATCATGAATAGCCTATCTCCTACAATTCAGTATTACGTGGGTTTGCATCAGACATGTGCAGGATGACAAATTGGGGTGGGGAGGGGGAAGGGAGAACCGGATCTTCACGTTTCCTGCCCAAAACACTGCAAAAATCCAGATTCTGGGGCCAAGCCATTGGCCGCAAAAATCTCAGACAGTTAGCTTGGCAAGCCATTGGCCGCTGGCCTGCCAACGGCCAACCGGTTGTCAGTAGAGTTGTGACGCGGGCCGCGGGTTCGGGCCGGGACCGGGCCGGATTTTTCGGCGACGGCCCGGCCCGCAAGATTACAAATAGGCGGCCCGCCACCGGCCCGCGGGCAGGTGGCGGACCGCGGGCCGGGCCGGTATTTTTAGTCGTTAAATGACGATTTTTTAATAAATTTCGAAGCAATTTCAAGTCTACAAGCAAAATTTCATTTACGAATTTTCAACGGCCTTGTTTTAAGATTATTAGTTAAACATAATGGAAGTTAGAATTCAGCTGTGCCGGTATCTACGGATTTAAGGTTGTTATGGTGGCTGGCTACTTATTGGATATACCCAATGTTTTTTAAGGTGGTGATTCCTTTTGGGCACATATTGTTATTTGGCGGCATAAATCAAGATGAAATTTCATGAAACTTTCCGAAATAAGTTCTTTTAGCGTTCTAACACCCTCCGCGCAATCCCGATTCAAAAATTCGAGATTTCCGGTCAGAGTGGTTTTCCCAATTTCTGAACGTTTGGCAGCTGCTATACAGTTATGACTATATTCATTCGAAAGACCTCATTGAGCTTCACATTTTTGCTTTTTAAAGCAAGTTTCTAGCTTTTCTCTACCGTGGGATATAGCCGATTTTCTTGTTTTGGTGTCGAAAACTTGTCATTTTTGCAGAAATCAAATAATCCAACATGTCTTAAACTACGCAAGCCGTAAAATCAAACTAAGGGCGTCGATTTGAAGGTCTCACAGGTAGAGCTGGGGCCGGTTCCACTAGAACCGGTTGGAACCGGAACCGGAACCGGAACCGGAACCGAACCGGAAGGATTTTTAGAACCGGAACCGGAACCGGAACCGGAACCGGTAGAATTTGGAACCGGCCGGTTCCAGGCTCAAAAATTGAGCTTGAAGTAAAATTTTTGGCAAATGTAAAATTTGCAATATTTGGATTTTGGGCCTGGATCTCATAATCTAGCAGCATTTGATTCTGATTCATGATTTTCTTGTCTCTGCAGTTGAAGCTGGGAACTGCGATGGCACGAATGTAGAATCATTAGCGAATAATTCGAAATCGGCGATTACTACATACGAATAGTTGTGTACATTTCAAGAAGACTTAACGAATAGCTCGATGAACGAATATTCTAAATATTTGTTCATTCTCACTTAGTTAATTGCTTTAATATTAATACGTAAGATTTTCGTATTTATTGCAGGATTTCGACTCAAGCTAAACTGAATCTAAAATGACCAAAATGTGTTGATGGTAGTACGTGCAGCAAACTTTGAAAGACTATTATTCAATTTTTGGAGTTCAATGATAATTTTTAAATCATTTTTACGCCCGATTGCACCAAATCGGACTAAGTTAGCTCGGTGTTAGCTTAACACCGAGCCAACTCGGTGTTAGCTATTCTGCACCTGAGCTACAGCTTAGGGTTAAAGTTAGGCCGTTGCACCAACTTAGGTCTTGTCAAAGCTGCAGCTCAGGGTTATCTTTAACCAATAAGATTAAAGATTAAAGAGAGCAGCTACGGAGGTGGTGACCGAGTTGTTACAGCGACAGGAGAAGAAAAACAACTTGGTTATTGTTGGTTGGCCGGAAACTGAGGACACCGAAAACGCCCAGAATACTGCAGATGGCCGGATGATTAGGGATATTATGGGCAAGCTAAATGTTCCTGATAGCTCATTGGAGCATAACTTTAGGGATGGCCGGAAAAACGATTCTCGTCCTCGAATCATAAAAGTATGCTTTCGAGACCGTCATGTAGCTGATCGCAGAGCCTTTCTGACTCAGGCTTCTGGTATTCTACAGGGAAGTGAGCAGGGGTCCAAACTGAAGTCCAAACCCTTTGTTAGAGAAGATTTGACATTTAAGCAACGCGAAAACGACAAAGCTCTGGTGGAGGAACTCTTGCGACGTCGAGAAGCTGGCGAACAAAATCTTGTAATTCGCCAGGGGAAGATTATTAGAAAGCCGGAAAAACCGAACCAGCCAGGCAACGGCCAAGTGTCCAAGACTTAGGTTTAGTAAAACTTGCAGTTTTTAATGCTCGTAGCATAGCAAATAAACTGCAAGATTTACAGCATTTTGTCTATGAGAATATTAGTGCATGTATTGTAATTACTGAAACTTGGTTAAGTAGTGATGTAACAAATTGTCTATTTGGTACTATTAACGAAAGTCATAATATTGTACGTGCAGATGATAATGTTCGAATTGGGAAAGGTGGTGGAGTAATGATATTAATTCCTAAAATTTTTGACTTTAGAATAATAGCAATTATCCAAAATGAGTATTTAGAAGCCGCGTGGATTGATATAAAAACTAGTCAACGGTCATGGTTTCGTCTCGGTGCTTTATATCGGTCTCCAGCAAAAAATATGTTGGAGTCTACTAATTGTGTTTGTGACTTATTGCGACAATATTGCAATGTAACGTGTGCTGTTGTTGGGGATTTTAACTACCCCAACATCAAATGGGACGGAAATAGTACCGGGTTTGGAACTGCAGACACCCAATTCTACAATTTGGTATTAGAATTAGGTTTTGAACAATTAGTTACTGAGCCCACCCATAATATGGGAAATATCCTGGACCTGATTTTTATAAACGAACCTAATCATCATCATCTAATCATCGAACCTATCAAACAGATGTTTCATACGATGCACCTTTCTGTAATTCAGATCACTGTACATTAAATTGTTATATCGTGGGTTTAAAGTATCATACCATAAATTCGGAGCCAACTCGAACCAGAAATTTTCATAAAGCAAACATAGAAGCTCTGAACTCTTACTTACTAAATATAGATTGGCAAACTCAATTTAACTCTTGTGCTTGTGTAGAGGAGTTTTGGCTTGTTTTCACAAATATATTAAATTGTGCAATAGACGCCTTTGTGCCCTGGTCCGCTTTACGTAAAGGTTCTGTTGCTAAGTGGTCTAATTGTACTCGTAAAGCGTTCCAATCGCAAAGGAAGGCGTACAAAGCTTACAGAAAAGTTCCTTCCCTGATTAACCGAACTGCTTGGAAGCAAGCGTGCGCAATAACCAGACGATACAGACGAAATGACTCTAGAAATATGGAAAAGAATGTTATTTGTGGAAATGATCCTAATAAATTTTGGAAGTTTGTTAAATCAAAATTTCAATGTAAGACTTCCATCCCTTGCTTACATCTGGATGGTGGGTCTGATATTGCTACTGATAATTCTAGTAAAGCTAAAATTTTTAATGACTTTTTCGCATCTGTATTTACTGTCGATGACGGCAGGCAGTTGAATCTAGATCAATTTCCAGTAAACGTTTCATTTATTGAGCCTGATTTTTCGGAGGAAAACGTCTTCAAAACTATTGTTGAAAGTAAAAACAAATTAAGTGCTGGTTGCGATGGTTTGCCTCAGTTCTTTTTGAAAAAGCTAGCTATTTCCATTAGTAAGCCGCTAAGTATCATTTATCGGGTTTCCTATTTAACTGGTAAATTACCTAGTCAGTGGAAAATCTCTAAAGTTGTTCCTATTTTTAAAAAGAACGATAGATCCCGTCCAACAAATTATAGGCCGATTAGTTTGTTGTGTGTTTGCAGCAAATACATGGAACGTATCATAGCAAATTCTCTTAGGTCATATTTGATCGCAAATAAAATTATTTCTAAAAATCAGCACGGTTTTCTCCCTAAGCGTTCAACAGTTAGCCAATTACTTGATTGTCTCGATGACTGGACTCGAGCCCTTGACGAAGGATTAATTGTAGATATAGTCTATATGGACATTGCTAAAGCTTTTGATAGCGTTTCCCATTTAAAATTACTGCAGAAGTTAAAATCTTTAGGTTTAAGCAATTTCTGCATTTCTTGGCTGCAAGATTACTTAACCTTACGACAGCAATATGTAATTGTTGACGACGCTAGCTCTAAATTGAATAATGTAACATCTGGGGTACCGCAGGGTAGTATACTAGGACCTTTGTTATTTCTAGTTTATATTAACGACTTGAATAAAGTCGTTCAGAATGCCTCATTAAAGTTATTTGCAGACGATTCGAAATTGTATGTTTGCATGCCCTGTAGTTATCAAGGTAACGCTCTTCAAGAAGATTTGACTAAGTTGGAGAAGTGGTTAGATCAGATGCAGCTTGAAATTGCAGTAAGCAAATGTATGAGCTTGCATCTTGGATCTAATAATCCCTGCAGAAGCTACTATCTGAAAGGGAAAGCAATCTCAGCTGCCAATAGTGTAAAAGATTTAGGTGTAATCATCAGTAATGACTTAAAATTTCATAAGCACTGTGAAGGTGTAGTCGGCGCTGCCTTTAGAATTACTAATATAATATTCCGAGCCTTTATCTCTCGTGACGTACAGTTTCTAAGGAAACTGTATAAGGCTTATGTCAGACCAATATTAGAAACAGCATCAGAAATTTGGAATCCTCATCATGTTCAGGATATTGACCTTGTTGAAAGAGTTCAAAGGTACTTTACGCGTAAACTTCCAGGAATGTCTGCAGTCCCATACCCGGAACGTCTAAAAAAATTGGACCTATCTAGTTTAGAAGAAAGACGTATTCATAAGGATTTGGTTCTGCTATTCAAAATTTTGAAAAACTATATTGACGTAGACCAGGAAAATTTTCTTATATTTGCACTAAGTGGTGTTACTAGGGGACATAACTTAAAGCTTTTTGTAACACAACCACGTCTTGATTGCCGCAAATACTTCTTTGTAAACAGAATTGTTCCTGTTTGGAATTCACTACCCTCAGAGGTGGTTAATAGTACTTCTGTTGCAATGTTTAAACGTAGTCTAACCTCGCTAAACTTAGACAGATTTTTGAAAGGCCATGCGTTGGAAGTCGGCTAACGGCTCTGCATGGCCTTTTGCCATGTTACTATTAATAACTATTATTAATGACTGGATATGCTGTGTTATTCAAACGATTGTCGTTGTACTGGCAATAAACCTCGTAGTTAGTTAGTTAGTTAGATTCGTTTCTTTAGTCAATGTATCCAATTATCATTTGTCAAGGTTAGCTGGCGCCTAATTTAACCTTGAGGTTAGCTCCGAACTAAGTCTTAAATCTCCTCAAATCTGAGCTCAAGGCTAAAACTGAAGTAGTGGATCGAATCTCTGGAGGAACATTCAAAACTAAAGTGCGAAAATCTTTTTCTAAAAAATATGAAACATGTACAAACAATAGTTTGAACAGCCCGTGACGAACTTTTCCGAAAAACGAAAGCAGAAATCTTATAAATTGAGTTAGTCCTCAGTTAATCCTGATAGGACTCAGGATTAAGTTTCTGCCGCTAAAGACCAAGTTAGTTCGGAGTTAACCTCGAGGTTAACTTAACCTGATTTGGTGCAACGGATTAACTGAGAATTATCAGGTTAACTCCGAGTTAACCTTGAGGTTAGCTTAACACCGAGCTTACCCTCATTGGTGCAATTCGGTGTAAAGCTTAGTTAAATTTAATAAATTTAATTTAAAGTTACTACAAGTATGCAGAGTACGCCAGTCACAAATCAAATGTTCGACTTGGACATGCGGTCACACGAAAACAAGCTTTGAACAGGGATTGAGTTCTCCATGCGTGGGAAGCTAAAGATTGGCGATCTCAGTTCACGCTACAAAAAGCGTTTCCCGAAGGCTATCTGTTCTGAAATTGCTTAATGAACAAACAAGCTCAATATTTTGAGAAAATGTAAATTTTTTCCAAATTTCGCCAAAAGCATCAAGTTTGGACGCTTGTATTTCTCTCGAACAAAATTAAACACAAAACTTAAAAATTTCTCTGAACAGTTTTCTCAAAAATGTGTGCGTAAAGACGCTATCTAATTGCTGGAATGAGTTGAGAGGAATCCGTGTGCTAAGAATCTAACCACCATGTTCAAAATTTCGTGCTGCTGAGCTCAGGCAGAGATGCTGCGGAGCAGAGAGACCAAACCAAATCAAGCCAAAATCAAACAAGCTTTGAAAACCAATTTTCCTTATTATCACTTAAACCGCAAGGAATCGAAGAATACTTTGAAGAGCGAATTTGTAAGTTTTGGTTAGAGCATTCGAAAGACTATAAGTTTGTATACAGTTTTATTTTCATTAATCTCATTACTTTTGCTTCCGAAACGCAGCTTCATATAAGAACGCCTTCAATTATTCTTTAGACCTAAGCTGGAGTCAACATCTCCGAAGAACAATTTAAATTTTGCAGGAGCAGAAACATTTGAAAACTGCATAGTACCTATTTTCCTATTTTTCAGGAACTTCGTTCGTCGTCATAACATCGTCGTCAAAGAGACGTCGGCATAAGTAATCTGTTGTTAGGAACTAAATAAATACTTACATAGAGGTGTGTCTGTGCGAAAGAGCACTAAATTAAATTTTAATATTTCCTATTTTTAAATATATTAACTACATTTAAAATTTCTGGAAACATCTTTCGGAAGCGACCGCAGTTAGTTAAAAGTTAGTTAAAAGAAATTTAAAACTATATAAGCCTTCAGCAATTCTTATAAATTTTTTAAATGTTTTCCTGCTTTTAAGATTTCTTTGGGTTGGTAGGCGCTGTTGATATACCGCGCTGTTTGTTCATTTTTTCAAATCCATAATTTCAGGTTATACCATACAGGCATCATAAACATTTTGATACACAGTACCATTGAACAGTCAACTGCCGAAACAATTTTGTTTCTTTTGACAAAAGTAAATATTAAAAGTTTCAATGTAGGGTATGGTAGGTTACAAGATGTCCAAAAATGTTCTACAGTAACAAATCGAAACTTGATTCAAAAAATTAAAAAACTGTTGTCTTGGTATGTTTAATCCAATTGATTTATACCATTGCTTCTTCATTTTGATTGTTTAAGCCCTATAGGGGTCTACAACAAATGTTAAATAACAAAGAAAATTATCACTACAAATTTTGTACTTGGAACCGGGAACCGGAAGCTAGAACCGGAACCGGAACCGGAACCGGAACCGGTACCCTAGAACCGGAACCGGAACCGGTTTCGAAAATCGGAACCGGCCCCAGCTCTACTCACAGGGACTAATTATCCGACGCATGATCGTCTTTCAACTGCTATTCTGTAGGCTGCTATCATAAAAAATGTAGTTTTTGCAAAAAACAAGACCAATTTTTTCCAAAGATTGTGGAGCATTTACCATGCGAGCTGGGGGGGCTGCTACTGAACAAATGTGTTCTGCACAAATATACCCAGGGACGATTTTTTAGTTGCCCCGATTGCTGCTTTCTAGCTATAGTAATCGCTTGAGAAATTTGGCAAAAGTAGGCAAAATCCAGGTTACGCACACATTTCAGCTTATTTCTCTATAACGAAGAGCGATTTCACAATAAATAAAAAATCGTCCCCAGCTATTTGATGGAGGTATCGAATGATATAACCGATGTCTCGCGAAAAAATTTACTTGCGTCTGCAAAAATTCTGGAAAATTATACTTCTTCTAAAATGTGTTAAAAATATTTTAGAAAAGCAACGTTAGTTTCGTGGCATGCATTAAAAAGAGAAAATGTCAAGCTACATTTTGATATAAAAATGGCTTCTTAACTCCAAGTAATGAATGAGTTATAATGGTGCAAACTTTATGTGACCAAAGGGAATCACCACCTTAAGTTACATCTATGAGAAAAGAGAAGGTTTTTATATGTGAACAGTTGTTGCAAAGCAATTGGAATGAAAAACATCCATTAAATTAGGTTATAGGTATTAGGCAGCCCCATGGTATTGATGTAAGGGGGTATCGTTCGCTGTTCAAGACGCAGTGCTCTTGCTTGCGATTGTAATTTCTAATTTGAAACGTAACCAACATCCAAAACCTTCTTAGACAAACTAAATAAAAATTGGTTTCGTTCATTCTCCGCTATTTGATCATGTAAATTAGACCTTTATGTCAAAATCAAGTACGTGCATCAAGTATCAAATTTAACACGAGATTTAGTTTGAGGAAGTGGAAAGCTTCAGAAAAAGTAGGACAGCATCTGTGAAAAATAATGGAATCGTTGTAACATAGGGGTAGTAGTGAGTAGTGACAGCTTGGATTCGTATATGGATGTGTGGAATTCTGAATAACATTGTAATATATATTTACCAAACACGTAATCGGCTGATCAGTGGCCACTTGCTGCTATTTATTGTTCGTGAAACATGGACGATATGAAAATAGCCGTAAAATAAGTTGAAACAAATTCCCTAACAGTTCAAAACGTTTTTTTGCGACGTCGGGATGTGAAGCCAGTAGAAATTTGAGGGCCCCGGGCCAGCCCACGTGGCCCGGCCCGTAGAACCACATCGGACCGCAAAATTGTCTTATTTTCCAACACTAGTTGTCAGCCATTGGCCGACCGGTGGCCAAGCTAAAATTTCCGATTTTATGCGTCAACTGTGATGTAAAATTTAATTTTGCTGTATAATATCGGGCACATGTTGCATTATAAACGTTACATTATTGTATACTCTACTACAAATTTTCAGTTTATCTACACAAGATTTGACACTTAATTAAGAACAATTTGATAATTAAGAACGGTAGACGCATAAAAGGAGCAAATTCGAGCCAGCCAAGTTTGGCCAATAGCTAAACGGCTTACGGACACCCAACAAACGACCAATTGGCAGGCCAACGTCTAAGTCCGTCTAAGCCAACCCTGCCAACCAAGGAAAATTTCGGCCGATCCGAACGCTACTGGGGGGTGGAGTGAGGGAGATATGGTTGCACCTCCATTATAGCTCATCAATTCTGCATAGGCGACTCCGGCCGTAATCGATAACAGAGTCGTGTTAATTCAGCATCGCATTTTAGTTACAGTCCATCAAACTAAATTCTAATTTTCAGATTTTCAAAGAGAATATTTTGCAAAATTTAATGTTTTCAGTTTTGGCCTACTGCTAAATCAACTGAATCAACCAGTTCCTATTGCACTTTCAGTCGGCGATCCGAAATAGATTCGACGTGAGTCGGTAACCAAATATATTTTTAGTTTTCATTTTAGTCTCCGTTCCAAAACAGTTTCAGTGAGCGATTAGAAGTAGTTTCTGTGACCAATAACCAAGTTTTAAAACCTCATTTTAATTACGCAATGTTAATTAATCAACACAGCCAGCTTGCATCATCATCACCAGTAGCATTTGTTACTTTATTACAAAGTGTACACAAACTATACACAAAATACACCAAATTGAATAGTATCAAACAAGACTCTATTCTATGTTAGTTCCAACTGGACATTTTCTGCAAAAGCCATTAGTTCATCATCACTCAAATTGGGTTTTTCATTGCCAGCGGCAGGCACAGCTGAACGAACACCCCTAGACGGGTGTGTTGACATATCCGTAGATTTTCGTTTGCAACTCTTTCCAGAGGAATTCAAGACAGACGGAATCGAATCATTAGCAGAATCAGCCTTCCTGGCGTTAGTGGAAGATATCCTCCGCAAATGACTTGCCTTCAATAACAATCACTACTTGGTTACTCACTAACTAATAAAATACAGAGTAGATATTCCTAGCTTGATTGTACAATATGGCTCACAGAAGACTACATGTAAAATAAGGAATAAAATAAGGAACACGATTGATGTTAGAAATTTATGGGAAGGCTAATCGTGCCTACGCATCTAATAAAATTAGCTGAACACACCCCATTTTCCGAATCCAGAATGCATAAAGATACGACCGTGATGAACACTGTCGTACTGCACCTGGAGAAGCGCCTTGCCGTGGTGGTGCGGCAGAAACCCTCCCTGGGATTCCCTGGTTGGTTCCCCCGGGAAGGTGGCAACAAAAGGCTCTCGTTAAATGGTCCCCTGTGGTCCTACTCCTACTCATATTCCGGAGGCCCCACCTTTGGACCCACCTTGGTGCCTTTCAGCCGGGTTTTCGGTAGGAGACCCCGGTAAGCCGGTATACTGGGGTCTCCTACTGCTGTGCGCCGGCGATGTAGAACGAAACCCTGGCCCTATCTGGCCGTGTCCCATCTGTAACCGAAATGCCCCCAAGAACTGTGTACGATACACCGCCTTTGGCGGCTGGGTGCATCTGAGGTCGTGTTCCGGCCTATCCTCATTCCATGGCTACGACCAATATTCTTGGAAGTGTGCGCATTGTCTCCCACCCCCTCCGCCACCCCTCCTCCAACTGCCCCTCCCATTCCCCTGCTGGCTGCTACAGGCCACAGGCCGCTGCAGCTGCTGGTACAGCTGCGACGCGTATCCCTCCCACAGCAAGACCTCGACCAGCCCTGGACCCGCTGCCAGAAAGCAGCTGAAAATCTGGCAGTGGAACGCTGGGGGTCTGAGGGCGAAGAAGGAATGGATTGAGAAAACCTTGGCGGACCATAACATCGATATTGCGTTGCTGCAACAAACCCACTTGCAGGGAGACGCGGCGCCATCATTCAAAGGATATAACGCAGAATGGCAGCACAGGCGGCAGGTTCGAGGCAGAGGCGGAGTGAAGGGCAGTAGAGTCGGTATCCTAATCAAGAATACTATCACCTAATTCGCGGACCTCGTGAACTCTGACTGCTGCGGCAGACCAGTCGACGGATGCAGTGGAGGTCAGAATATACCTGAAGGGAGCTGAATACACCTTGACCAGTGTGTACATGCCTCCTATTCAGCGCCAGACAGAAGAACAGCGGACCCAAAATTTCGATCCAGCTGCCCCCCCCCCTCAGCCCGGAACAGCATTATCGGGGGAGATCTGAACGCCCACTCCCCTACGCCCTACGTGGGAGAACAGAAACCAACCCGACGATCTTGGAGATTTGGTTGACGAATGGCTGGCTACTGAAGACATGGTGGTACTCAACAATGGCTGCCCCGGCTTTTTCCTAGGCAAAAATTTCTGGGGGGGGGGAAGTCTGGGGGGGCTCGGATTTCTGGGGGGAAGAAAAATTTTTCAAAAAATGCCTAAAAATAGCTATTTTTTGCTGCTAAGCTAAAAAATTAACTATTTTTAACTTAAATTGAAGCTTAAAATAGCTAAAAAATGCTTAAAAATGGGTTTAAATTCGGCGAAGCCGGAATAATTTTTCAAAATTTACCCTCAAAACCCTATTTTTCCAGGCATTCTAGAGTTCGGGGGGGGACGAATTTCTGGGGCCCCCCCTGTAGGAAAAAGCCAGCCCGTCTGGGTGCCAACCCGCGGGAAGGCCCCACAGCATCTGACCTCACCATCTGCAAATCGGCCCTCGCCCTGTCCACTACATGGGAGGTATAGTCAGGGGGGGGGGGGGAAACAACGATTTTCGAAATAAGGTTATTACTCGCTATAGACTGTAGCTAGCCAGACGCTTTATATACCAGCATGTAGGGCTTGGCCTGTACTTTGTATACCACCAGTAAAATCAGCATTCGGTTGTACTTCTAGTAGGCTAGCCTCAATATAGACCATCTTTTTTTCCCCCACAAGTGGGGGAAAAAAGATGGGGGTGGGGAAAAAAAGATGGTACCAAATTTCGTTCCTTTACCACCATAACAGCAGATAAATGGCATTTAAAGGCATAAAACGTAATATCTACTTCCAAAAACTCGTTGCCGGCAGCCAGGCTTAGTATTATCCATCATATAAGCCAAACTTAGTAATGGGCCAACAATGCTAGGAAATTAAGATTTTTGGTCTACAAAATCTTATTTTTTCCGGTAATTTATAATTTAAACGCCTTTTGTGTTTACTTGCAATGATAAAATACACCATTTTGCGATATTAACCCGCAAGAAATTGAGTGTGTTATTTATGGTGGGTGGCAAAATCGCACAAAAGTGTTCAGGGGTCATCCATTTCGGGTGTAGTCTTTTGCATATCCACACTTGTGAAACTCTCTGGAATGTCCACAGTTCATAATATCACAAAAATATTGTTTATGGACCCTAATTTTCTTGTTATCCGCACGATTTGCCCCCCTGGGAATATTTGCCAGCATTCCTCCACAGGGGCAGGTCATATGGCGCTTTTCCGCAGCGGAAGGTCAATTGGGGGTATAACAGTTCAAATGAGTAAACAATTAGTCGTTATTTATGCTTAAATCAAAAAAAACGAAACTGCGGGGGAAAAAGCACACCGTTGTTTTTCCCCCCTCTGGTGCAAAAAGTGTGGGGAAAAAAAGATGGTCACTATTTCTCAACCGTGTGACTCAGCGAAAATCCGACTAGCCCACGTTATAGAGCACATCCACAAACCCCTTCATGCACAAAATGACTCCTGTAACTATTACCAGTAAGTTGGCATAATCTTAGAAAATTTGAAAAATCCTTAGGTTTTTGGACAATTTTTGGGTGTCAACTTCGGACCCATGCCACACGAAGGCTCAATCGACAGGAACGGTTATTTGTATTATGATCTTAAAGTACAAGACTTGAACTTTCATTTGCACTAGATTTTGTATCTCTATCTTATGCCAGTCGAGCAGGGTGAGCCATTGTTTTCCCCCACTTTGCCGGTGATGTTCCCCCCCCCTGACTATATATACAGCAGACAACACTGTCGGACCACCAACCAATCCTCACCACTCTAACCCTCCCATTTGTGCCTGGTAGCCCCGGCGCTCGCCCCGCGCAAGCATGGATCACGCCCCTGACCCTGCTGCCGTTGGCACCCTACAAGCATCCAAGTATTTGACTGATGCTATCGTCTCGGCTGCCAGAAGAAGCATTCCAAGGGGAAATGTGGTGAAACGGACGGCGGGCCCCCCTGGTGGTGCCAGGAAGCGGAGGACGCCATACAGAAATGCCGTGCCCTTCGAGAAAAAGCTAGTGTCGACGAAGCTGGAAGGCAACAATGGATTGCCGCTAAACGGGAAGCTGTTGCCCTCATCAGATCTCTGAAGACAGACAGCTGGAGAAGCTTCGCATCCACCCTCAACGCCCGAACAGATCCAAGATCAGTTTGGGCAGTTATCCACTCGATCGACGGCAAAATTGCTAAATCAAATCCGAATCAGGTGATCCATTCCAATGGCAAACAACTCTCCACTGACAGGAAAAAGGCAAGGGCCTTCATCCGACAGTACTCGTCCGTCAGCTACGTCAAGCCGTCAGCAGAAAGAAAGAAAATCGGCATTCAGATCAGACAGCGCCTACACCGTATGGATGCAACTCAGCCACAGCACCCAGCCAGCTCACCTTTTACCATGATGGAGCTGGAACTTGCTATCAGCCGATTGAAGAACGGAAAATGACCTGGAATGAACGGTATAAGTAACGAAATGCTGAAGAACCTTTCCTTTTCTGCTAGGGGATTCCTGCTGAAAGTGTTCAACGAATCCTGGAAATGCGGGGTCACTCCACAAAGCTGGAGAGAAGCGGACATTATCCCAATCCCCAAAAAGGGGAAACCGCTGGATCAAACGGCCTCCTACCGTCCAATCAGCCTCATCAAATGTGTTTGCAAACTGAAGGAAACGCTGGTGAAGGCAAGACTGCAGCACCTCCTTGAATCCACTGGAGGTCTCTGTCAGGAGCAAGCGGGATTCAGAGGCCGACGAAGTACCGAAGACCAAACTGTCAGAATCATACAAGAAACGGCTGCCGGCTTCCAGAAACGCCCGCCGGCAAAGAGGACCGCACTGGCCATGATTGACTTCGCCAGGGCCTTCGATACCGCTATCCAGGACCGAATCATCAGGAAACTGATTGAGACGCAGGTTCCCCTCCATGTGATCAGATGGATCAGGAACTTTCTGTCCCACCGCAAGGGTAGAGTCCGGCTGAACAACATCACCAGTGACCCGAAGCTAGGGAGCTATACCAGGGAGTTCCTCAAGGATCTGTACTGTCGCCACTCCTGTTCCTGATCTATGTAGACGATATCCTGAAGGAAATTCCAGAGGGCGTCAGTGCAGGCCCGCACCCAGGATTTTCAAAAGGGGGGGGTCCAAGGTAAAATGCAAAGGGGGGTCTGGGGGGCGGAGCCCCCCAGAAGTTGAAAAATTTTTGCATTTTTGCCCAAAAACTGTACATTGGACGTTAATTTCTTGCTAAAAGTAAATTAACGCGCCGAAGGCGCGAAAATTTTTTAAAAATAGCTGTTTTTGTCATAAAAATAGCAAAAATTTTCCATTTTGTCATCCCAAAAGGGGGGGTCTAGACCCCTTAAACCCCCCCCTGGGTGCGGCCTTGCGTCAGTGCTAGCATCTATGCAGACGACGTGGCTATCTAGACCTCGGACCCCAACATCAAGAAGGCAGAAGCGCTTCTCCAGAAGGCACTGGACGCCATCTCGAAATGGGAATGAAGCCCGTATAAATGCCGACAAATGCCAGTGCTGCATCTTTTCTACTCACAACAAAGAAGCCAGCCACGCCCCAGCCCTTCAGATCTGCGGAAAACGAATATCGCACGATAAAGCACCCCCGTCTTTTAGGGATAAAATTTGACTGGAACCTATCCTTCTTCTTCTTCTTCCTATTCCTGGACCATCGTGGAGAATATCCAATGTGGTTAGAGCAGCTCAGAGCCTTCCCACATCCCGGAGGAAGGCCAGAACCCGAGGGGGACCCTTCGATAAAATGTCCAGCCTAGGCCTGCTCCCCAGGTGACGGCGCCGGGCGGTGCTATGGGCGGGGCAATGGAGGAGGAGGTGGGCAAGATCCTCCTCTTGGGTCCCCCAGGAAGGACAAACCGGGGATTGGACAATTCCTATTCGGAATTGTTGTTTTGCAAGGATAGAGCAGTGACCCTTGCAACGCAGCTGCGACAGAATCACGGGCTCCTTTCGGGTGAGACCGGCTTCTTGGGATTTTGACACGGGCAGATGTTCCGGGTAAATATATACCTTCGCTGTCGTACCGACCCCACAACTGATGACACTTCTCCTTGATGTAGCGTTTTATGGCGGCTTTGGCAGTCAGCATATCGGCGTCAGACCGTCTCTGGTTTAGGAAGAGAGAATTTTTAGCTGCAATATCAGCAGCTTCATTTCCCCAGACTCCGACGTGACTGGGGACCCATTGGATTGTGATATGGGTGCCGGCCGTCGTAACGGTCATCAGATTAGCCCGGATATCCCTTTTCAAGGTGGACATCGGTTGTAGGGGTCCAGATCTGAGTTTCTGGAATAGCGACCTGGAATCTGTACAGACCCTGAGTTCTGCAGAAGGGCTGTTGTTGTCCTGTCGATTTACAATCCAGTCCAGGCCGACTAGGAGGGCAGTTTCCTCTGCACGGAGACTAGAGCAGAGATCGCCAGCTGGTGCCTTCAGCTCGGCAACCTTTGTCCCTTGTCGGTCAGTAACGACAACGCCGGCACCACCCTTTTTGTTGGCGTCTTGGACTGCACCGTCCGTCCAAAGGGTAAAGTCTGGCATCGGGAGAGAAGACAGAGTTGACATAGGTCGGTAGGCGAAGGCTCTTTTCATAACCAATGCCAACCAGCTCCTCCGCACGCAGAGAAAACGGAGGGAGATTAGCTTCCAGGCGTGCATAGTCGGCAAGAGTTCCTGCCAGACAGCCTGTGATTTTCCTATCCTATCCTATTCCTAACCTATCCTTCACCCCTCACATCACTGACCTCAGACAACGGATGCGACAACGAACTGCTGCCCTGATAGCCGTGGCCGGCCGAGCCTGGGGGCCAGGAAAGGAGGACTTCAGATGCATGTGCATGTATATAGCCTATATTAGACCGATCCTTGAATATGCGCTGGCCGCATGGTTCCCGTCGATCTCTAAATCAAACGAAGTGAAGCTGGAGGCCTCCCAAAATTCAGCTGCCAGTGATCACAGGTTGCCTGGCCGGAAGCCCGGCTGACTGTGTCCTGACGGAAGCAAATTTGCCATCCGTGAAAACCAGATCCAATGAATTAGTCGAATGTGTCTATGAAAAATCACTCCGGCTCCCATCTGAAAACCCCCGCCGCCGGACTGCGGAAGCTATCCTAACAGCCTCCGGAAGCTGTTGCTCTAGCTTTAGGGCGGAAACTTTTGCCGTCTTAGAAGGCCTCCGATGGATTAAATCCAACCGGAAACCCGAATGGTCAGAGATCAGAATCTGCTCAGACTCCAAATCTCTGATCACGAAGCTGCAATCCGGCCACCTGCGAGGAGACGGAAGCAAACTAATTTCTGAAATCTAGAAAGTCTTGCATCAGCTGGATGAACGGAGCATCCATTTCACATTTCAGTGGGTGCCATCGCACACAGGAATCAACGGAAATGAGCTGGCCCATGAAGCGGCTAAATTGGCTTCGAAGCTGCTACAAGCAAATGTGCCTGTAGACTACTCAAGGGCAAAATCAACTATCAAGCGACACTACCGGAACGAGTCGTTGGAAAATCAGAAAACCTACGATCAGATGGGAATCTACAATGGCCGTTCCAAAGCGGCCACTGTAGCGGAAGCAACAATGACCAGAAAGGAGCGTGTTCTGTTGGCACAATTGAGAGCCAATGGACACTGCAATCTACTGGCCCAGTACCGACACCGCATCGGTATCTGTGCTTACCCGATATCCTAACTGTGGGCACCCGGAAGAAGATATCCTCATCTTTTTATCCATTGTCCGGCCCATACGGCAATGCGCACCGGCACCTTGGCTCTAATCCCACCATCTCGGTCCTTTCGGAGGTCCTGGAGTTCCTTAAGGGTGTGGAAGGTATTAACCTCTCCAATCATATTGGGACCCTCTCAGACGATCCAGGAAATCACAACACAACACTGTCGTGCCTCTGTAATATACAGCACTCAAACTTACTAAAGCAGTGTTTCTGCGAAAGATCAGCTGAACGTCATCGACGGTTATTGAACTGCGCTTACCGTGCCTAAAACACACACACCAATCCAGTGTATTTTATGTGTTTTTATTGTATTTTCGCAAACTTTTTTAAAAAACACTAAAAAGCACTCAAATTTTCACCTGAAGAAGCCAATTTTTAGTCATTTTTAGCATAATTTTAAGTTTTTTGCGAAAACCTATGCGCCTTCGGCGCAAAGATTTCGTCTATCTTCTATATTTGTCGTCTTACTTAACATAGTTGAGCATAGCATAGCAAAGCCTTCATTGCCATTAGGGACTGTATATATATAATGAATGAAATTATGTTTCAAAATTCTGTATATAAATGGCAATAATAAAATTTACTGTCGAAAAGTACACGCTCTCAAGGTTTTGTGACCAAAATTTTGTAATTTTTAAAAAGTCTCAACGTCGGGGGGGGGGCTTGACCAAATGTGTTCACGTGATTTTAGTAGAAAGCAGAAAAATTTTTTCCAAAAATTTCGAATTGGCTTGAGAAATTCTGGAAGTTCTTTAATAATTTAGAACGGAATAAGGGAATAAAACAAATTCCGCTAAATCCGCACACATTTTTGCAATCGAGCCTATTCTGGACATTATGTATATATATAACAATGTTCACAAAAAAATCAAAAATCGAAATTTTGCTGGCAATTTCGCAAATGAAGTCCGATCGAAAAACTTTTAGTACGTACGGAATGGTAGTGACCCATTCTACATAAAATGGTGCAAATTTCATTCCGGTAGCCCTTGTGTAGCGGGAGTAATAAAAATTTTTGTGATTTTTTGTGAACGAATTCACAAAAAAATCACTTGACCACAAAAAATCACCACCGGATCTGATCTCAGGATACATAGCTAGGAAATTTTTCTTTTCATGCATAAATAGAGCATAGTCCATAGTGTTACTATGCAAAAAAATTTGGACCCCCAATTTTCTCTTGCACACGCTGAACTTCGAATTTTGGTTCTCGGCCCCCGGGTCCAAAGTGGGTGCACTGCAAAGTGCCCCGGTGCATCTCTAATATATATATATATATATATATATATGCATATATATATACAAGAACCAAAAATGCTCCTTCGTCGCATGTAAAATACATATGAGTACTCTCAGGCAGGTTGTACAAAGACGGAAACTAGCCTGTAAAATGCATATGAGTGGCGTTGAGGTTGTAAATTAAGGGAAACAAGTTGCAACGGCTTAACATATGAGCCTGTCCTATAACGAGGCTCATATTGGCGTATGTCATAATATAATTTGTCGAAATTTGACTTTCATATAAATAGCACGTAAAGCTTTTCATTACAAAATTGTCCTTCACACATCTTGTCGCTAAGACATTATACTGTGCATACGCATTATACGGCATGCCACTCTGCGCTGACTCAGAGCCATGTGGGGAAAGCATTACGTATATATGTGAGAGTAGTGTGTCATAGTGTTCCGAGAATACAGTAGGTGTACTATAGTGCTTCCGGAAATAGTAGGTGCCATGGTGTTTCGGGGAACATCAGCTTGCATATGTACAGTAAACTTGAGGTGTCGCAGTTCACTTTTCTGTCCATTTCTTTCAAGCCACAATGTTAACATGTTATGTCTATTCATTCGTTTTTTCTTTAATATGATGACCTGATGATCTTTAAGATAGCACTTACTTTGCACTTAATGCCTCCAACCGCGTGCGCGGTTATGGCTTGCCATCCCGTCTGCCACGATGTTTCTCCATTGAACCCGGTCCTCCGCTAGTTGTTGGCAAATCGTTAGCCAATCTCTTGCCCATATAGCGCCACCGTAAGCTGGTTTCAGGTGGATTACATCATTTTCTATCAGGTTAATCCACGTCTTCTTCGGAGCAGTCCGGCAGCACCACCAAGCGGGTGGCCTCGGGGTAAGAAGGGTTGATTTAGGCAGACGATCCATACGCATTCGGCATACATGGCCGAACCAACGAAGACGTCTACCCGTTATCAGCGACGAAATAGTATGCTGATTGAGGCACGTTCTGCGGATGTTGTCGTTTGTGTGCCTGTGTAGTCTCGAAATGCCCAGAATTTGACGCAAACACGACATCTGGAACACCTCGAGCCGCCGCTGATCCTTCTCCAGAAGTCGCCAAGTCTCGCTGGCATAGAGCAGGACAGCGAGAACGACACTATTGTATACTCTTAACTTGACGGCGAGGCTAATCGGTCTATTCCAAAGTCGCGGGCGGAGTCGTGCAAACGCCGAGGTTGCCTTAGCGATGCGGCTATCAACATCTTCTTGGGAGGAGACAGTGTTACTGCTGATTTGGGAGCCCAAATATAAAAAGCTCTGGACCTCCTCAATGTGGTTCCCGCTCAAGTGAATGTTGTCGGCGCCAAACACTTTGGTCTTAGATGGATTAATCACCAGTCCCAGCCTTCCAGCGGCTTCTGCCAGACCGTCCAGGTACAGCTGACCTTCCTCTGCTGTATCCGCAAGCAATATGAGGTCGTCGGCGTATGCCAGGTAAGAAACATTTAGGTCATTTCCCACTTGGACGCCAGTCCTTTGTATTTTAGACATGACCCAGTCCACAACCAGATTAAACAGCAATGGCGATATTACACAGCCTTGACGCACTCCAGTTGACACGTTGAACGGAGGAGACAGCTTTTGTGCTGATCTGACGCGGCTGCGGCCTCCATCGTAAAGGCTTTGCAGCAGAGTGACCAGCTTTTCGGGAATTCCTTCGGCTCGGAGAGCACACCAAAGCGAAGGCCGATGTACACTGTCAAATGCTGCGGCAAAGTCAACAAATATAGCGACGAGGTGTTGCCCATGACGTATCCGTTTTTCCAAAATCTGGCGCAAGCTGAAGATGTTATCGATGGTACTTCTCCCAGGGCGAAATCCAGATCTTTAAGATAGCTGCACTGTGACGCCAATATGAGCCTCGTTATAGGACAGGCTCATATGTTAAGCCGTTGCAACTTGTTTCCCTTAATTTACAACCTCAACGCCACTCATATGCATTTTACAGGCTAGTTTCCGTCTTTGTACAACCTGCCTGAGAGTACTCATATGTATTTTACATGCGACGAAGGAGCATTTTTGGTTCTTGTTTTCCATTCTTTTACATATGTATGCGCAAAAAAGAACCAACATAATATATTTCCGAACACCATGCGCAAGCAGATACTATTTTGACCACTTTTGGAAAATTTCATATTTCACCCAAAATCGCTTACGTCCCCACCCCACCACAGCACTCTACAGCCACTTTGGGCATGCAATTCTATGACAAAAGTTGCTCAGCTCACTTAGGGCTTTCATTTGGTACCAAATTTGACCACTTTTGAAAAATTTCATTTTTGACCGAAAATCGCCTAAGTCCCCACCCCACCCCTCCCCACTACGGCACGCTACAGCCACTTTGAGCATGCAGTTCTATGACAAAAGTTGTTCAGCTCGCTTAGGGCTTTCATTTGGTACCAAATATGACCACTTTTGAAAAATTTCATTTTTGACCGAAAATCGCCTAAGTCCCCACCCCACCCCCCCCCCCACCACGGCACGCTACAGCCACTTTGAGCATGCAGTTCTATGACAAAAGTTGTTCAGCTCGCTTAGGGCTTTCATTTGGTACCAAATATGACCACTTTTGAAAAATTTCATTTTGGACCACCTGACCCCTTACCGACTTGACCCCTCAGACGGTCAAGTGGAGCCAGCCCAGCAAAATGCGTGCGTTGTACAGCAAAACGCACACCGGAAATGAGCTGGGCGCACCAGAAAACCTCTATAGAGAAAGTTTTGAGAGGCCAAGTAGAGCCTAGTATGGACCTCCAGGAAACGGTTGCCGACATGACCCTCCAGACGGCAAAGTGGAAGCACCCCGGCAACATGGATGAGTCGGACGGCAAAACGGACACCGGGAATGAGCTGGGCGCACCAAAAAACCCCTATAGGCAAAGTTATGAGAGGCCAAGTAGAGCCTAGTATGGGCCTCCAGGTAGCGGTTGCCGACATGACCCTCCAGACGGCAAAGTGGAACCAGCCCAGCAACATGGGTCAGTCGGGCAGCAAAATTGATAGCGGGAATCGATTCTCCGTCCGCAAAAACCTTTGTATGCAAGATTTGAGGCTTCCAGGTCGCAAAATAAGCGAAAAAACCAAGTTCAAAGTTGGACCCAAAATTCACCAACTTTGGCAGGCCAGTACACAAAAATTACGCTCAGGGCCGGAAAATCATATAGCAATTGAACGACCCTGATATGTGTCCTATTCAGCCATATAGGCAGTATTGCCCCATATATAGCCCAGTCTGACTTATTACGGCGCCTTTGAAGCATACTTTTTGGCCATTTTAACGTTTTGGCCGACTTTGGCCCCCCGCCAAAAATTTTTTCCGGCTCTGGGAGGCATAAAAACTAGCCTATCGGCTTATTTTTGTTGCGTACTCCAAGAATATATATGGTTTTCATAGGCAAAAATTTTTCTATCTGTTGTTATTAAAGCTACAAAACCCCCTTACCAGACGTCAAAGCGGAGAACCGGAAAAAAAAAACATCACTCTCGTAAGCGATTTTTGGCGTAACTTTTTAACGGAAAGTGGTACGGGGATGAAACTTCACACACATACTAAACTCGACACGTACAATTTTTTGCGCACATAATCTGCGCAGGATCTGCGCAGGAATCTGCGCAGCTTCTGCGCAGCCTTGTTTTACACGGTCATTCGACCATTTTCACTCATATTATAGGGGTCGCTACCGCGACCCCTATGATATACGTACGTAAACTACAACCTTGGCTTATTCTAGTGGGGGTTGGGAGGTTCTGTTGCCCCCCTTCCAAAATAGCCCTCCCCCCAAACCTGAGGGTGCTTATTTCAAATTAGGTCAGGTCAAATTTTCACAAAATTTCGTCGCCCGATATTTTTGATCTGTTTTCTGCCTTTTGGCCACTGCACTTGCCTAGTTTTGTGATGAAAATTAACTTTTACAATGTACGCTACAAAAATTAGCGCTGTTTTTAGAAAAATTTTCGCACACCCCCAATTCCTTGCCCCTCGAACTTTTGTGGTTCCCCCCCCCAAGAAAAATCCTCTAAAATAAGCCCAGCTACAACTATAAGCAAACCTTCTGAAAGCTTCCAAATCTTCGGACCAAATACGGAACATGTGAAAACAGGATGTCGTAATATTTTCACAGAACTCCTTGCTAAACGTGACATCAGATCTGCCTTCCATTCTCGCAACCATAGACCTCAGCAAAGGAATAATGGCATTGTCCATAACGAAGATGTCAAAAACACCTTAACCATGAAGTAGGTAATAGATGCCTGCCGAAAAATTGACAAAAAATTAAAAATTTATACTATTGCAAAATGTGAAATTTTTTTGAAGTTTGGAGTAGGCGGATAACCAGATATCCGGACAGATATCCGTTAGCGCAAAATAGACGGATATTCGGATATGAAAAATATCCGGTGACCATCACTAGTGACCATATTTTGCAGTTTTCTTGGGGGAGGGGGGGTAGCTCCCCCAATATATATATATATATATATATATATATATATATATATATATATACAGACGCTTCCCCACGTTCGGCTATCCCTTAGAACACTCCCCCGCGATTTTTGGACCCAAAAGTGAACTAAATTAGCCAGAAAAAAGTCAATTTTGAAAAAATCACTTTTAAAACGGTGTAAAAACGCCTAAACCCCCCCCCCCCCCTGAAGATCCAATGTTCCACGGAAGCTATGATATTTTGGCAATAGTTAACTAATTTTTGGCCCCAAGAAGTGCTGGGGATGGGGGACATAGGTGTAACGGAAATTTGGGGTGGGAGAGGCTCCCCTCCCCCCCCCCACCTTTTCTGGGGGCCCTGGAGACCCCCCCAACCCCCCCCTGAGGACCCCCCCAAACCCTCCCCCAAAAAAATTTTTCATTTTTTATGCCAAAAATTGCATTTTCAGCCGTTTATAATGATAAAAAACATCTAACCATAGAGTAATTTTAACATTAGACAATGGTTTTAAACTCAAAAACTTGATAGCCAACATGTTTCCAAATCCAAAATAAGGTCAATATTGAGTCATAAGATTCATAATACAGTTAAAAACGTGTATTTATCATAACAGTTTAAGCCAAAAATTTGGACATTTCTGAAAATTTTTTCAAAATTTACCCTAAAAATACCCAAATTTTGGCCATTTTTCGCGCCGACCCCCCCCCCCCAAAAGTTTTGGGGGAGGGTTGAAAAAAGGATTACACCTATGGTGGGGGAGTGGGGCTTAGTGTAACCGGAATGTTTGGTTGGAGGAGGGGAGGGAGTAGAACTTTGGTGGTCGACCCCCGAAATGCAATGGGGAGTACCCCCCACCCCAAATTCACTCCTCAGAAGACAGTAGATGCATAGCTTCACCCACCAGGGAGGGTCATAGTTTCCTTTGGGTGGGGTTCTCCCCGCCCCAAAATTTTTGACCAATTTTACCCCCTCCCAGAATTTTTGACATACCCTCCCCCAACTTTCGGCTATCATCCCCCCCCCCAATTTTTTGAGTTTTTGACCCAAAAAATTTCTTGGGTCGACCACCAACCTACCAAGATTTACCGGCACTTATAAAGATGGGGGGGACAAAAATTTAGCCTTGGTCCCCCCTTATGGTTCGAAAAAAATTTTTTGTCTCCGATTTGGATAAGAAGGTACACCTAGGGTAAATCGAGGTCGCTGATTTCAAAAATCAAATCGAGAGATCGATCGATCAATCAATCGATCAGTAGAATCGATCGATCAAAATCGATCAAAAATTTTTTGTCTCCGATTTTGGCGAAAAGTCGCCTATAGGGTAATTCGGGGGCGCTGATTCCGAATCTGCAGTCGAAATTTCATGAAAATTGATCCTGCACCCGCAAAAACCGAGTTTCATCGATTTTTTCCAAAATCGTCTATAAGTCGAATTTGGCAGCCCGGATCGAAATTTCGACTGCAGATTCGGAATCAGCGCCCCCAAATTACCCTATAGGCGACTTTTCGCGAAAATCGGAGACAAAAAATTTTTTGATCGATTTTGATCGATCGATTCTACTGATCGATCGATTGATCGGATCGATCTCTCGATTTGATTTTTGAAATCAGCGACCTCGATTTACCCTAGGGGTACCTTCTCATCCAAATCGAAGACAAAAAATTTTTTTCGAACCATAAGGGGGGACCAAGGCAAAATTTTTGTCCCCCCCATCTTTATAAGTGCCGATTTACCTCCCCCCCAGACCCAAAGTTCCAGGGATACTATGGGTACTCCCCCAATTTTCGATATACCGCTGGCCATAGTTTCCCCGGAAATTTTGGTTGGGGGCAAACTTCGAAAATTTGGTGGTCGACCCCCGAAATGTGATGGGGAGTACCGAACCGAACCGAACCCCGAACCCCCCCCCCAAAATTCGGACCTCAAGACAATTCAAAAAATGGACTAACAACGCAAAAGTTTCTGTAGTTTGGGGGGGGGGTATAGTTGGTCGACTATTTTGGGGGTTACCCCCCAACCCCCCCCCCCCTGGGGAAACTATGCCCCTGGCCTCTCTCTCCCAATTTTCGACCAACTTTACCGCCTCCAGATTTTTTGACTAACCCTCCCCCAACGTTTGGCTACAAAAAAGATTTTTGGACCCCAAAAGTTACCTAAATTTGCCAGAAAAAAGTCATTTTTTGAAAAATGTTTCTAAAATTTTGACCCAAAATCGCTTTAAGGTGGTGATTCCTTTTGGAGACATCAACTTTGAACCCTTATTACTCATTCATTCGTTGGAGTTAAGAAGCCGTTTTTATATCAAAATGCAGGCTAACACTTGCTCTTTCTAATGGATACAACGAAACTAACTTTAGTTCTCTGAAATTATTTTACTGCATTTTCGAAGTAATTTAATTTTCCAGATTTTTTGCAGACTAAAGTAAATTTTTTTGTGAGGCATCGGCCATATCATTCCATTCTACTATCCTGGGGACCTTTTTTTAATTATTATTGGAAATAACGTTTTTCAGCGAATTCGCTAATTTTTTCTGAATTTTTGACCGAAAAATTTTTTACCCCCCAAATTCGATTTTTCTGGACCCCACCCCACCTCAAACAGGCTGACCCCACCCACCCTAATTTCGGCTACCCCCTCCCCCAACGATTTCTCAAGGTACACCTATGCCCCCTTATGGTTCGAAAAAATTTTTTGTCTCCGATTTGGCTGAGAACTTGCCCCTTGGGTAAATCGAGGTCGCTGATTTCAAAAATCGAATCGAGAGATCGATCCGATTGATGTATCGATCAGTAGTATCGATCGATCATAATCGATCAAAAAATTTTTTGTCTCCGATTTTCGCGAAAAGTTGCCCCCAGGGTAACCTTGAAGTGCTGATTTCGAATCTGCAGTCGAAATTTCGATACGAGCTGCCAAAATCGAGTTATTGACGAATTTTTGAAAAATCGATGTGACTCGATTTTTGCGGGCGCAGGATCGATTTTCACGAAATTTCGATTGCAGATTCGGAATCAGCACCCCCGAATTACCCTGGGGGCAGCTTTTCGCGAAAATCGGAGACAAAAAATTTTTTGATCGATTTTGATCGATCGATTCTACTGATCGATAGACCGATCGGATCGATCTCTCGATTCGATTTTTGAAATCAGCGACCTCGATTTACTCTAGGGGCAAGTTTTCAGCCAAATCGGAGACAAAAAATTTTTTCGAGCCATAAGGGGGGACCAAGGCAAAATTTTTGCCCCCCCCCCCATCTACATAAGTGCCTGTCCTAACTCTAATGGTGATTTCATAGTCCCTGTCGCCTCGCGCGCGTCTACGCACGTTGACGCACGTCGACGCGCGTCGACGCCTCCAAACGTGACATCAGGTCCTGGTGCTATGCTAGCACTGGAAGCGTCGACGCGCATCGACGCACGTCGACGCGCGTCAACGCGCCCATTTGTAGCATGCCAGTTTACGCGCATCGACGCACGTCGACGCGCGTTGATGCGCGCAAAATGATACTGGCGTTTGTAGACGCGCGTAGACGCGCGTCGACGCGCGTACACCTGCGTTCGCGACTATGAAGGCACCCTACAGGCGATTTCATAGTCCCTGTCGCTTTAGGCGGGTCGACAGCGCGTTAGCGAGCGTTGACGCGCGTCAACGCGCTACACTGCCATGTTACATTTGGAGGCGTCGACGCGCGCGTTGACGCACGTCGACGCGCGTAGACGCGCGTCGACGCCTCCAAACGTGACATCACGTCCTGGTGTTACGTGCGTCGACGCGCGTCAACGCGCCCATTTGTAGCATGCCAGTTTACGCGCATCGACGCACGTTGACGCGCGTTGATGCGCGCAAAATGATACTGACGTTTGTAGACGCGCGTCGACGCGCGTACACCTGCGTTCGCGACTATGAAGGCACCTTAAGCTATCCAACCATATATTGGAACTCCTGCCACGTCTTCTGGCCTTGCCAACCGACGGGTGATTTTTGTGTGAACAAATTCACAAAAGAAAAATCACCATCAACTTTTTGTAAAGTGCCTTTTTGTTAAGATCTAGAGAAAGAACCAACACGGTGGGTCTGGGGGGCGGAGCCCCCCAGAAGTTGAAGAATTTTTGCAATTAAGGCTCACCCAGGAATTAATTTAGAGCATTTTCGCGACTAGTTGATGTGGCATTAAGTATGGCCGGTTATTGCAATATGTATGTATATTAATTGTATATTAAAATATTTTTAAGTGCTACATCTGCAAGACTTGCAAGCTGTTGCCGCTGCTACATGCGACCTTATATTCAATGTAAGAATATAAATATTAGTTTGTCAGTCATCTTAGCAATCAGCAACGAGTAAGAAGGCAGACATGCGGGGGTCTGGGGGCGCAGCCCCCAGTAGAAAATTTTTAGAAATATCACGTTTGAAACACAATTTTTCCAGCAAGTTTGCACAATTTTGCCTTTAGTTGAAGTTCAAATCCAGCTACGTCAGGGCTAATTTCATTTGCGTCACACGAAAAAAAATTTGCGCCATGACGCAGCCCCTGACGCAAAAAAAACCATGTTTTGAATCCCCTGAAGTTGAGAATTTTTGATATTTTAGAGATGAAAGCAATTTTTTTCTAAACAGGTTCTTGCTGTTTTATTCCAGATCAGCAAATAATATGAGCTAGCATTTCAGGCAGCATGGAAGGGCAGTGGGGAACCCAAATATCGCGAAGGAATACCAACCGAGTGGGGTCTGGGGGCCGGAACCCCCAGAAGTTGCAGAATTTACAATGGAATGGAATGGAATTTCAATTTTAGACTCTCAGGAATTAATTTAGAGCACATTCTTTGTTAAGCTATGAGCTATAGGTATAGTCATTTTCGGAATAAATTACAGGTTAATTTTTTCAATTGTCACATTTCATCTGCAAGACAAAAAGCAGGAAATTTTATTTCTGGGAAATGAAATAATCAATATACGTAATGCATACGTACTATTTGTCATACAAATTCGAAATACGTATGAGTAAGATCGCAGACAAGCGGAACTATAGGGTCTCAGCCCCCAGTAGAAAAGTTTTAGAAATATTACGTTTTAAACTTTTAAACCCATATTTCCGGTAACTTTCGCACGAAATTTTCTTCTAGTTTGGCTTCGAGCTAGCGATTTTTTGAAAAATTAAAAGGTCAAAACCTATTATTCAGACTACTTTTCCCGACAAGACTGGCGCAATATGCTGAGCTTAAAAATTTTTGCTCCAGCAAAATTTCCAGGGGGTAAATGGGCTTCGGGGGGGCGGGCGCCCGCCCGGTCGCCTCCCCCTTATCTATGCATATGTATATACAAAGAATTATAATTACGTAAATGGCTTTTGTTCATGCTTTGTACAATGTGCATTTGCAGGTCATGTAAAAATGGCAACAAAAGGTGGCCCTTATGCGATTGGAACGGATGGCAGCGATTTTCGTCATAGGGAGAGAGTCGCTCACCAGTATCGCTTAAGGTGTGTTTTCCAAACAATGTTGAAAAATTGTCCTGACCTTATTAATGACTTATATTATAGGGGGCGCGAGAGAGACCCCCTATAATATGGGTGTAAAAGGCGCTGCGCGGCCCTATGAGACTCGTTCGAGCACCGTGCCAGCTCAATACTGAACGAAACTCGGCAAGTTTGGTATCGTTGGAATCTACACGACGAGTACAACAAGTTGCAAAAAAGTTTTGGTCAAAATTTTCAACTTTGAAAATTTTCACTTCCGGACAAGTTAGGTCCGTTTTTTTCTGTGTTAGTCACGCTTGGAAAAGGGCTATTTTGTGCAGAGGTGTTTGAAAGATGTGGACATTTTCAGCCGGAAAGGTTTATATTTTCTGAATGCCGATATGGTCCCATGTGCCCCGCTATTATAGATACGTATCGTATACTTGTTACGATGTTACTATGTGGTTGCGCTGCAGTAGAGTGCTGCTGAAGTATAGCACGGCCTATATAGCTACAGGTAAGTTGCAATCGTCCGAAATTTTGCACACAAGTGCGGCAGAGCATTGCAAATCATGCCGTATGAGTTTCCTTCACCGACAGTAAAGTTTGCATCTGATTGCGCTGCAGTAGAGTGCTGCTGAAGTACAGCACGGCCTGTAACTAGCTACAGGTAAGTTGCAATAGTCCGAAATTTTGCACACAAGTGCGGCAGAGCATTGCAAATCGTGCCGCATGAGTTTCCTTCACCGACAGTAAAGTTTGCATCTGGTTGCGCTGCAGTAGAGTGCTTCTGAAGTACAGCACGGCCTGTAACTAGCTACAGGTAAGTTGCAATAGTCCGAAATTTTGCACACAAGTGCGGCAGAGCATTGCAGATCGTGCCGTATGAGTTTCCTTCACCGACAGTAAAGTTTGCATCTGGTTGCGCTGCAGTAGAGTGCTGCTGAAGTACAGCACGGCCTATAACTAGCTACAGGTAAGTTGCAATAGTCCGAAATTTTGCACACAAGTGCGGCATAGCATTGCAAATCGTGCCGTATGAGTTTCCTTCACCTTAAAACTGCAGTTTTCGGAAACTACATGACACCTGAAGAAGAACGCCTATTGGATAGCTATATTAGAGCTCTATGAACAGTTTTAGGACCAAACGTAGCACCGTACCACGTCTATGTCTTTCAATACAGTGGAACAAAGCCAAGAAGTAAAATTGTCCATTTAGCTGCCACGGCAAAATCGCAAAAATAGACCTTACTCATTAAGCGCTCATCAAATCAAGCTGATATTTGCAGGTTTTACTATGCCTACTAATCCTAATCAACTGGCGTAGTAAGAAGAAAATCGAGTTTTCAAGGTTGTCCGCCAACAACGACTCCATATCTGAACTATTCAGAAATCCACTCATATATATATATATATACGTATATACGTATATATATACGTACATCACGGTTGGGAGTCTCGGTCTCGGACTGAGACCGGAAATTTTTTGAAAACATCAAATTTCAGCGAATTTTTTAAATCAGTGTAACGAAAATTAACTGACGAGGTGCGGCAACCGTATGTTTATGTGTTAAAGCCCCTAACACTGGGTCTAAGCCTCAAAAACTGGATGAAATTAAGTGTAAGCTTAAAATTGCTAGTCTCGGTCTCGCCCAAAAGCCGAGACTTGGCCAGTCTCGGTGAAATCCCGGTCTCGCCCAACCCTGACGTACATGTATATAATATGGGTGTAAAAGGCTCAGTGCGGTCCGTGGAGACCCGTTCGAGCTCCGTGCTAGCTAAATACTCAATGAAACCGGACAATTTTGGTATCGTTGGAAGCTACACGACGAGTATATACTACAAGCTGCAAAAAAGTTTTGGTCAAAATTTCCATCTTTGAAAATTTTCGCTTCCGGGCAAATTAGGTCCGTTTGTTTTTTCCGTGTAAGTCACGCTTGGAAAAATGCAGTTTTCTGTCGGAGTGTTTGAACGGTCTGGGCATTTTCAGCAGGTGAAGTTTGGTTTTTCTGAACGTATATACAGTATATATACATTATATGTATATATACCCCGAAAGTAAACCTTAATAACCTAATAACCTTTGTATGCAAAATCGCAGCCTTCCGGCTATCTCCAGTAGCTTGAACCAGGAACTTCAACTTTGAACCAGGTGAACTACGTGAGATACGGTGTGGGCGCTATTTTGTTGTTGTTGTTGTTGTTGTTGTTGTTGTTGTTGTTGTTGTTGTTGTTCTTTCCAGGCTCGTCAGCTGAAAAGCTATTATGAGGGCACTTCGGCGCAGTATTCTCATCGTGTTCAGCGACCCCTATTTACTGTCTATGGGTACCATGCCAAGGCCGAAAAATGCGGTTGTTGACAGTTTTTAGGCTATTTTCAAATTATCGGAGTCAGGAATTTTTTAGCTTGAAGGAGTCCAAAAACGCTATTTTTTCCATTTTTGACCATCTGTAAAATCGAACCAGATCGAAATTCGGAAAAAACATAAACGGTATAAGGACCTTTGCCTAGATAATCAAAAATTGTATATATAGAAAACTTTTTTCCAATGGGTCATTCGAAAAATCCATTTACGCAAATGGAACTCATAAATGGACAAAAATCATACTGAATATATAAATATTTCTGGGCAAGTTTGGTATCAATCGAAAGGTCTTGGCCTGGAGATGTATGTGAATTTTGTAAATTTAAATTTTAGTTCTTAATTTATTACAGTTGTATATAGAGGTCGGGGAAAAAACCAACCCGCAAGTGGTGGGGAAAAAACCAACCCCCCGTTTGGGCGATGGGGATGAGCTAGCGGGCTCAAATTTTGCATGCAAGTTGGTAGGGCCCATCCCACTTGCCACACCAATTTGAGCTAAATCAGACCACTTTTGAGCATTTTGCGACATTTTGAAAATTTTGGCATTTTTGACCCCCCAAAAATTCAAAATTTGCCTATTTTTGAAGGCCTGTAAAAATTTTTCCATAGCAGTTAGATAATAACTTTTAATAGTTTCTGTGAGAACAACATGTGCTCTTTCCAAAAATGTCGGTCTCGCCTTCCTGCGACGCTTGGTAAGCTGCCAGCAGAATTTTTACAAAATGGGGAAAAAACCAAGGGGTGGAAAAAACCAATTTTTGCTTTTGCTGCCAAACTCACAAAAATGGTTCTTAGTTGGTCAAAAGTCATCCACATAGCAAGTTTAATGCGTTCAGCTCAAAATTGCATTTGGACTTGGCAATTTTGTGCTAGCCGGTAAAAACCTCATTTCGGCGGATCGGCTGTTTGGCTCAGCTAAAGCGGCCAAAAGGTACTCTGGGACAAAGAAATACGCGAAAAAACACTGAAACAACGTTTATTTTAATTTATTTCATTGAATTTCGAAAGATTTACAAATTTTTGCATTTTAACATAGAAACTGGCAAATTTGATGAAACCTAGCCAGTTGATGCTGCAAATATTGATGTTTGATTTTCTCACTTATATATACTGAATATCGCAAAAATAAGTGCAGATATGAAGTCAGCGTCGCCGATTTAACCTGTTGCATGCATAAAATCGCTAATATGAGTTACCCTGACCGAATACTGGGGTTGGCTTTTCCCCATCGGTTGGTTTTTTCCCGCCATTGGTTTTTTACCCCGTCTAATTAACCGTTAATTACTAATTAACGACAGGACATAGAGAGGCGATTTATATACCAAAATGACAATCTAGACAGGGCTTGATAAGAAAATAATTTATAGCCGGATTGCTCCATTGGGTAGTTCTGCAGAGTCCAAAAAGTGACTACCTTGGTTTTTTCCCCGACCTCTATATTATGTTATGCCTAATTCGCACTTTTCCAAATCCGCGAAATGCCTTTATAGCTCGAGCCCTCCATGATTCTTTACAAACCTCGCTCATATGTATTTAACTCGCGACGAAGCAGATTTTTGTTATCTTGCATGCAAATTATGATATGCTTGATTCATATTGGTGGCTTCTTTGCCATAATTGGCCATCATTATGACTTGTTTTAATTTGGAGAATTGTTTTTGATTTTATTTGTATGTGTTTAGTGTTGCCAACAAGTTTCGACTGAAGCTGATTCTGTCCTGTCATTTTCTTCTATTCTTGTTGATGTTTGTTCGTCTCATGGAAGACGTTTTGGATGCTTTTGATCTGGACTGGACCCCTCTGGAGGAACTCCATCCGCCCACTCCCCGTCCCTGGGAGTACGTTTGGACTAGTTCAATTCTGGCCGCTATTTTGTCTCTTTGTTCCCTTCCGCGAAATCGTTACAATCTTATGAAATATGCCTACATATGGATATTCTCTGCCGGCCTATTGCCAGTACTTTGGGGACTGGGCGTCAATCTACCAGTACTATACCAGATCGTCTCTCCGGCTGCTGAGGACTCAGAAAATACAGAAGGTGCACGAGAGGTGGAGTTGTTCTTAGGTGTCCCTGTAGTGATTCTACAGTACATATTTATTGCCATTGTAATCCAAGTTCATCTGTATACTATGTATGTCATGAATCAACTAATCAGAGCCTGGACGCCACGAGATACCCGATCCAGAGTTGGAGCCAATCCTCCTGCCGGCACCCTTCAGGGCCCCACTGCCTTGCGCAGTTCAACGGCACATTTACAGAATGACTCTCTGAAGAAGCTACAATAGGATTTTATAAATAAATTAAGTGTTTAAAATTGAATCATAATAACTTATCACGATTCACGGCTGATTAAAATTGCTATTAAATTACCTATGGATTGCGTCTTAAATTATCGATTGTTTTGTCTTCGCTTTCCATTTTTGAATACAATTTATATTGTATACGTAATTTATTGTAAACGTATTTTTTGTGAAGCGTTTATAAAGGTGTGCTGTTTGGCTCTGATTGACAGAGATTTTATCCAGTGCCTGTATTGTTGTGTGTTAGCTTTTGAGAACACTTTCCTAACAACTCATATTTATCGTTGTCTCCTGCTATTATGCAATTTTGGGGTTATTGCTGAAGAAACATCGGTCAGCTTTTTGCAAAATAAATATATTTGAAATGGTTAAAGTGCACAAATCTACGAGTCCTCCGACCAGTTCCTCTGTAAACCCAGCTTCCTGCCCACCTCAGAAGGATGGAGGATTCAACTTGGTGATTTTGGTAGGTGTCGTCTCTGTCATTGCCCTATTTATACTGGTTGTGCTGGGCTTACTATATCTTCGTCAGAAACGACATGTCAGAAAGTGGAGAGTGGAGGCGGTTACTTTGAAGAGAGAGAAATCCAATGTTGAGGATGATCTGAAACTTTGCGTCGGTTATACCAGCTGGTTGACGGATGCCATCAAAAAGAATAAAATTAATGACATGCCGACACCCAGTCAGGCTTTGGTTCTTTATAACCGTCAGATCAGTAAGGATTATCCGGATATCGCCCTGACAGATATCCTTTGCTTTTTCGGCGTGGATGCATTTCAGTCTATGCCTGAGCTGGTGCGAGAGCCGGCAGAAAAGCATTCCCTGTCCCATACCGTCTGGACAGTTACTCAGGGCGCTGCTCCGCCACCAGCCTCATCGCTGGCTCCGAGAGGAGGTCGTGCTCCAACGGCAGCCGCTCAGCAGGGAGCCCCTGGTCACGTGGAAGAGGATAAGGACATCCCGGCTGCCTTCAAAACGGCTCGAACCTTGACCAGGGAGGACAAGCTGATGATGCGAACAATGGAATTCAAGAATCCACTGGTGGCAAGATTTGAGGGTAAGGCAGATCCTTACAATGCCTTTGCTGGCGTGGCTCCAGGAACGGATGCCTTCGAAGTGATTGAACAGGAAACACTGAAGCGACTGAACGAACGAAAGCGACAACAGCAACAGGCCAGCGGAGTTGCGTCACCTGTCAGCTCCAACAGAGACGCTGATGAAAGTCAGACTACTTATGAATTTGTGGGAAAGAAAGTGTGAACTCGTTACAGATTTCTACTTCATACACCACCCTCTGATAAAGCACACAATTAGCGATAAACTGAACTGGTGCAACCTAATAATAGTAAAAATGAGAGTAAAACTAAAACTGATTTTTGGTTGAACTACACACTTTTTACATAATAGTAAAAATGAGAGTAAAACTAAAACTGATTTTTGGTTGAACTACACACTTTTTACATAACAGAAATTTCTCAATTAATGGAAATATTTATATCCTGCGCTTGAACATGCCTTGTTTATGTTAATTTAGCGTATAACCAGAAGTCTTGGTGCCTCTTCGTTTTTATAGTTATGTGTATAGACAGTTTAAAATTACATTTCCTTGCCTTTATAATTAGGCTTAATCATCAGTTTTGTGTGTCACCTTGCTTTTAATTAGTATATAATGTGTTGTACCAGTTCTATGGTTGCATCCATTTAGACTGCGGTACAAAGATACAAACATTTATGGGTATAGTAGTTATGTTTTTGTCTAACCTTTTGATCGGAAAGTTTTTCGATTAGTCTCTGTACGTATCTAGCTCTTAGTCATTGTTTTGTGCGATACTTTATGGAGACAGCGACTGAAGTAAATTTGGAATAGTGTTCGGATTGTGCTTTTCGTGCTTGAAATTAAACAATGGATTGTATCTTTCATTATGCTTTTGATGCTGGGGCCACTACATTGTGTTGTTGGCTATAGAAACATAGAACATTAGGAATCGGAAGTTTGAGCGAAGACTAAAGGAAATTAACACCTTACTTTTTTCTCTTTTGCGAATGGAAATTCAAGCGGTGTAAGTGTTGCAAATTGAAGTTTTGTTTTGGATCTAGGAACTTAGGTTCCTTCCCCGATAGTGGTGAGTGGTGGGTTCTGTGCCTCTCAAGTTTGAAAGTTTGACACCATCAATTGAATTATTATCCTTTAATAGTGATAGCAGTTAAGAAACGTACTGTGGTCCTGCCATGTTCAATTGGGTGTCAGCACCAATTTCATCAGTGTTACTTGTAAAGGCAATTTAACTATTTCTTGACGCTCAAGGATTGCGTCTACTCACTGTAAAGGAGTGAATTCTGAATACAAACTTTTTACACCTTAAATAAATACAAAGTCGTGCAAAGCTGTTTTTACTTTATTTTTTCTGGCTATTAAATGGATGTTTTGACGAGAAGGTTCCTGTGCACAATAGTTCATAATAATTACGTTTTCCACCATCAGAGCTCTACAGCGTTAAGTTGGCTGAAATTTCCTTCTTTTGGACACGAGGTATATGCCAGCTTTTGTCAAGCATGAATATAATGCGAAGAAGCTGTTAGATGTATACTGCCGTTTTTGGAACGTGTAAGAATTGAAGTGCATACTTCAAGTCTTCTACACGTAGCTTATTGTCTGAACAAATCTCATTGATAACGTAAAAGCTTAGGGAATATTTTGACATTTGAAAGTTTCTTGAGTTACTCAAAAGCGAACGACATTCTAAAGTGTAGTTTTTAGGTGTAGGGTGTTCAAATATTACTTCCTTACCTGATAGTGTCTTGTTAGTGTTTAACAAGAGGGGTCGCCTTTTGGTGACCATCTCCGATTTGTTTCATTTTCACATTGAAGCCATTGAAGCCTGTGGAAGCCATAAACCAGACTGTTCCCTTCTTTTGTAACCCATTGATTATATGACCCAGAAAAAATTACATCAACATGCAATTGCAACGTGTCCAAAATTCTCTGAACGTGATGTCACATGCTTTGGCATCAATGTCAGCCCTGAGTTGTAAGCGGGCCGCGGGTACTAAGAAATTAGCCTACCCGCGCGGGTATTTTGCGGGTAGGTTGAGAATTTTGCGGGTACCTTTTCAACTAAAAAGTGGAGATATGAGTAACATAATTCAAACAAGCAGTGTTTAGTACGGTTGTATTGATACGGCCTCAAACGTTTTGATTTGATTCAGTTTGATTTTATCAATTTGAAAGACTTTTGATTTTGATGCCGTTTTTCCCAAAACTGAATTTTGATGCGACTTTTGATTTTTCAAATTTCAAAGTGAGAACATTAAATTTTTATGACTTGTTTTGAAAAAGTTTTCATTTTCCATAATATTAAATGCTTGTTGCTGCCGTAGAGATTCTTATAATTCAGACTACCTGGCTTTAATGAATTCTTTGCACGATAATCTTTATCAAATTTAGAGCTAATGCAAAAAAATGAACCAGCAGGCTCGCGAAACGCAAAAGAAATAAACCTGTTCTTGTAATAGCGTGCCAATATAAAGCAGTCTTCTAAACTAAAATTCCCTAAAATTCGCTGGTATCTCTGCCGTGGGCATGTTCTGGTGGGACTGCGAACAAATTCGAGAAGTTCGAGCACAAACAAACGAATGTTTCAGTTTATAGAATAGCCCAAAGAGTGTTAGGCTGGACGTATTTTAGAGATTTTTTATTGATGGTGTTTCTTTTCAAAGAGTGGGAGAGGAGCCACGTCCAGCTGGCATGGAAGGTTTGAAGTTTTTCTGAAATATGTTACAAACGGCAATAATAGTAAAAATTCTCCGAAGCCTGAAAACAGTTGAAAATTTGGAATTAAAAGGGGCACTTTTGTTCATAGGTAGAGTGATTTTGGAATGGGAAGTATCTTTCAAGACTATCCCACTGGAATAAGCCCTAGTTCGGCATGGTGTAGTTGTAGTAGCATGGACTCAGGTGTTAAAAGTTGTGTACTGTTGCCAGACCATGCGAGGCAGAAGAACCAGAACCTGTTGCAGTGGTGGCCTATGATGTCGATGTACGTCGGTATTTGTTTGAGCTTAGTTTCCAAACTGTTCTGTCGTTTTATCATCCTCCCGGCATTGCTTTGGCAATCTGATTTTGTTAATTTCATCTTGCAGCTGCAGTATAGCCATGGCTGATTTAAAAGTATCAAATGATGGAACAATGCCAGTTACTACCTCTGGCAATTCTGCTTCAAACCATGTGACTGAACCTCATAACATTGAGGAACTAACATTATTCGTACGTTTAATGGGTTTCCGTATATTGCGAATCGTTTTAGTGGTTGTTTTAGTGATATTTATGGATAGCACTAAGCTAGGTAGATGGAAAGGTGACCTTGTTGAGGGGGTCACTCTGGGAATCTCATAAATTCTTGAAAAATCGGAGTAAAAACTTAAACCATCTGCGGTGATCGCAATTTTCAGTGGGCTTCGTAGTCCATTAGATCGAAGACGACCGCACTCTAGTGTCTTGTCTGGCCCTTCGACTTAAGGCGGTGGTATACTTTTGTGTAGTGCTTTTGTGGTGATTTTTAAAACGCTATAACTTTCGCAGTTCTGGGAGTTGGAAAGAGCTTTATAACAACACCGTTTTAAAGCTTGTAATCAGGATATTACATGAGCTTACTAAACTATGTAGTAAAATTAGCAAAATGTTTCCGACCTAACGGCTAAATATAGACCAAAAGTTTTTGAATATCGATTTCTCAAAAATTAGAATCGGCCAAAAGTACTTGTTGTGCCGTGATATGAAGGACATTGCCCGAGGAGTTTTGGCCGAGCCGATTTGGCTCAGCAGGTCTTAACGCTCGAGAAAATCGGTGAAATTAAACACGTAACACCAAATTTCGCAACTTCGCGTTGAGTTTCTTGCTACTCGATACGTTTTAGCCCAAACAAAGAAAAACTTCCCTCCGCAGAAGTGCCAATTTCGACTCTGCCAAAAACCTCTGGAATCGTAGAGTAGTTTTTGGGAAATCGACGTTCGAAACAAAATCGCAGTTTTGCCAAAATGGTTTTTCGGCCAAATCTCTAGCTTAAAGCAATAACGTCCGGCTTAGGTTTTCACAAAATAAGCATTTGAACGCTGTATCGATTGAGTATAAATAAACAAACTTTGTTCTTAACATGTGGCAGTAATTTTGAAAAAGCTTCTCGAAATAATTATGTTTGTCCCTCAAAACAGTTTTTTGCTTATACTGGAGATAGTTCAAAGATTGTGAAAGAAAAAATGTTCATTTTCGTGTCCTCTTTCCAGCCATAACAACCAATCCCGTGGCTTGTCTACCTACTAGGAGCCTAAGGCAAAAAAACAAAACTTTCTTTGATTTTCACCTAAAAATATGGGACTGGTCCCAGAATGTTAAAGAGCACGGAAATGGGGTATTTCGTAAGTTTCAGTCATTTACGTAAAGGATTAAAACCTTTTGAGTCAAAAATACCCGAAAGGAAACCAGCACCTAAAGGGGGGAGTTCCATCGTGAAAACTTTCTGTCACGGATTTCGATCATTTTCACACAATCTAGCCACATGTGTCCTACATTTCAAGTTTAATTTTTGAGTTGTTTCGTACAGTTCTCCGTAAACTTCGTGCCATTCATTGGATACAATTTGAATACCAGTGAAAATAAGGGTGTTGCTAGAAACTCAAGCAAGTTTTCGCAAATTAACGTTTCGCTTTAGTCATTTTTGTCTAACTTAAAGCATTTTTGTGCATTTTCAAACCATTTGATCGGGTTTTACGGCGAAACAGGGCTACGGGACCACGGATGTTTTGAAATATTTAACAGCGTTTAACTAAAAATAAAAGAATTTCCGACCCATAGTTCTATGAGAAGAATTCATCCCTGCACTGAATGCTGTTGATTGATGTATATAATATGCCATATTTTGAAAAATTTGAAAAATCGCTGTTTTGTAAAATTTGGGGTCCGCGGGTCCCGATTGGTGCGCTGAGATGGACATACCTGTCAGTATAATCCATGCTACAAATAGATCCAAAGGCATGAATACAACAAAATGAAATGTAAAAGAGGCAGTTTTGGACCATTCCGTTGTCGCAATTTAGCCAAATTTTCGAAAAACTCAATTTTTAAAATTTTGCTAAAATTCCTATTTTTGCTCCAAAAAATCTCTGAACTGGTGAGAGCAACAGCAGAACAATTGGTATAGATCATTGGAACTGCCTATTTAAATACTACGGAATCTTGGAGTCAAAATTAGACCTTTGAATCAGAGCAGTTTACAATTCTTTTCCACTACCCTGCTTTTTTCATCGACAAGAAACATTGGAATTTGACGGTTTTACACTGTTTACCTCAAATAAATAATTGTTAAAAAGTATTTAGGTTCGTAAATCAAAATTCTACTTCCAAGATACCGCAGTTCAATTCATGATCATAGCTACAATCTAAATACAAAACTATATACAGATTCATGACCGTTCATCGAAAGATTTTTTGGCGCAAGAATAAAATCACCACTTTTTTCGTTTCCTATGTTTAACACATGCCGACCCCAACTTTGAGGAAAAATTTCTCAACAACCATAAGAGATTCGACTTCAGTTTCAAAAACTCGTTAAAATAGCCCACTCAGACAACGATATATGCGAGAATGAGCAAAATCGGAGACAGTCGAAAAATCGGCCAAAAATGGGCCCTCCCTTAGGTTAGAGATTTATAATAAATTAGAATAGATTTGGCTTCCCCTACGGCCCACTCTTGATTCTTTCCTGACTACGCTAGTGGCTTCGGAAGTATTCAGCTGTTAGTATTGGTTTTACTGTCTACAGAATGTTGCGTGTTTGTTGCAGATTCAGAATTTATTACAGCAGACTCAGGACCGGTTCCAAAACATGTCTGACCAGGTCATTAAAAGAAATATCCTTTTGCGCTACCTAGGATTTGTGAAAAATGTTTTCAGTTCGCGAAAAGATTGTGCATTTTTGTTTTTATTTTAGTTTACATCGTCCGTTAACAATTGCTAATGAAGTGCTTTGCTTCACAGTATTTCTTATTTCTAGGCTAATTGATGCACTGACATTGTGTTGAAGCGAAGAGCACAAATTCAAATATTTGATAATTTCAAAAAATTTTGTTTTTAACTGTTATCAATACATGTACAACTTTATTTCTGTTCGTTTTATACCAAGGCAACCAAATTGTCACTTTTGCTGAGCGTTGTCTTTGATAATTTTCTTTACGGTTAGATACACATCAAGCACCACCATGTGTGTACAGTTTGTAGAGCTTGACTTCCTTAACTCATGCCTGTCGGTTATACTAGATGAAATGGGAAAACGAATTGATGACCTGGAAAGAAATATTGCCGACCTCATGACTCAGGCTGGCGTTGAAGAAGCAGAGAAATAAGTCAATTAGAAATTTAGCTTTAACTTAATGGTCTGTATGAATGTATATACTGATTTCCTGTATTGTGTTACTGGGTTTATTTTAGTATGACCTCCACTTTTTCGGTTCCATCCCCATCTAGCCTTCCCCATCCCTTTTTTGATTCCCGTCCCTACTTACCTTAAGTAACACAGAAATAACACAATTTTAAAGATTCTTGGTCGAAAATTTCAAAACTTCCGGTTTCACCCCTATTTTTTTGGTCTAAAATTGCCTTTTCTGATGCTACATTGAATTTTTGAGCACAGCTTAGTTACATATAACAGTGTATGTAGAAGGCGGCTAATTTTACCTTATTTTTTGGTGATTTTAGACCACTTTAGATTGACCTGCCCACCAGACATGTGCAGCAATGGAAGTGTTGGGACGGGGGGGAGGGTGAACCGACGGCGGAAAAACCATTTTTTCCGATTTTTTGCCCAAAAAAACGGAAAACTCCGGATACTGGATGGGGTGAGCCCCTGAGGGATCCACCCCCCCCCCCCTGGGGGAGTGAGGTCCAGGTCTGGGGGTGACACCCTCCCAAACCCCCCAAGCACATGTATGCTGCCTACCCCACTAGTGGGGGCGGGGCTGTACCACCCCCACTTTTTCGCCTAAAGTAAACCCTGTGCTATACGCTTGTGATGTTTGATGGGGTTTTTAATGTGTACTTAGTACACTCGTTTGTTTTACTTCGAGTTATGTACTTACTATAATATTATATCTGATCAAATATATGTATTAATCAGTTATGATTAAATTGCGTTAATAATAGCGTCTTGTCTTGTCGTATTTTTCTTTTTATTTAAAGATTGCGTATTTTATCATTTTATATTGGCCTCCTACTCTGTTGTTTTGGATACTTATGCAAAGAGGGTCAGAAAAGGAAAGAGTGCTTATTTAGCCGTTTTGCAAAGCTTAAAATTAACGTTTTTGAACTGGAGTGTCATGTCAAGTAGACTACTGAAAGTATACGTTGTAAATTGTTAGTGTTGAATTATTTAACTTTTCAGTTTATATCCGGCAGGTGCACAAGTCCTTGTGCAGAGCGTTTGCACAACTTTTAAATTTGCGCAGAATTTAAATTGCAACAGAAATGTGATGCTTTTATGCTCTTCCCGCATGCCCGAAGCACTGCTGGAGCTGTTACTCAATAGTGCCTGCCCTGAATGCCTTAAACCAATATCCGGCAGGATATTGAATTGGTGTTATATTATCCGCACCGTACACAACATTCCTCATTCCCGAAGGACCTTGGACTTAAAAGCACCCATGCATTGTCTTAACGTAAAGTAGGAGAAGTCTTTACCCCAAACATGTTCACCTGATATCAAGTCTTAAAGGCAACCAACTATGAAACCTGGTTAGATTATGTTGCAACTAGTTCTTATGTAAGAATTGGCCGCAAACTAAAATTACAATAGTTGTCCTGTCATTCATAGTGGAAACCTGCCGGTTATTCATATATGGAATATCCGGCAGGTTTTATATAGGAGAAATTGACAGAATCCTGCCAGGTCTGGCAGGTACATTTACACATTTATACAGGTACACAACTTGGATAACAGGAGAACTGTTTGGGGTAAAGACTCCCCTTACTTCGCGTTAAGACAATGCATGGGTGCTTTTAAAATGTCCTTCGAGAATGAAGAATGTTGTGTTAGTTAGAATGATAATGTTAGCCTAGCCTGCATGAGAATTTGTGCACCTACCGGATAACGGATTTGGGCTGTTATATGTGTATATAATTATCGTTGCCTTATTTTGTTCTTGGAACAGCAAAGTTTGCATTCAGTATAAACTGAATTGTGAGTTCATGGTTATATAGACTTTGATTCTTTTGCTGTTGCTGCTTGACTTCCATTTGTGCTTGTTGCTTCTTATTAAAACGCAGTGTGTATTTAAGGACCAAATTAAACAAGCAGGCCCCTAAATGGGGAATTATTCCGCTTTGGAGCTGTAGTGTACTATCAGCAGATCGATTAGCATAGATTGTAAAAGCATATCGCAAGCGTTGTACAAGTCATTGAAACTGTAGGAAAACGAATGCAGGGGAGGCGTTAATTGATTCTCCATGTATGTGTAGTGTTTAAGGAGGAGTTTCATAGATTGGCAGTGCACTAATAAGCGTTGCTATTAAGAGAGAAACGGAGCATTGATTAAAATTTGTTGCTTGTAACTTGTTCCAAGTCGTATCTAGCAAGTCTATTCCTAAATTTGGAATTGGGCATTACCAGAGTTAAAATACGTGTCTTGCGTTCTGCGGTGTTCCAAAGTTAGCAAGTGGCCCCCTAAAATGGGGCATTATCTCGCCGCTGAAAAGAAGAGACCAACGTCTCTTCTACCTAGTGATATGAAAATCTACATAACAGTTTGGTGGGTGCATTGTAATTTTTGTTTTCGCTTTTGCTGATATGTTATGCACAAAGGTAGCTAAACAGGAACGTTCCTTAGTAATCTAATATTAATAACAATAATCCGAATTCTGCTTGTTTGTCGGTTCAGAATAAGCGTAAAGAATACTTAATGATTCTGTTGTAATGTAAAAGAAAGGAAAATTTTTTTCCATTTTCGGGCAAAGGAAAATGTTTGCTCCTTTTTTAAAAGTCAACCCCATTTTAGAGAAATATTTTCTTACCAGCTGGGAAAATGGAGTTTCAATAGCTTTCTGCCGACAATGAAAATATATATTGAAAGTTTTGAGCTGTGCCGCAGCTCTCTGTTCATGCAAATCAGATTAAATCAAATTAAATTAAAGCGTCGAGATTAAACTAACGTATAATGGATTCCACCTCAAATCAAGTCTTGCACCTAGAATGAAATTAGTTGATTCTCTGCAATGAAAGTTTAAAATGCCAGAATTTGACGGCTACTAACGTTTCTTGGGTGCATCAGGGACCCTGCAAAGCTGAATTGAAAATACCTATGGGGCTTTAATCATTTAGCATGAGCAATTGCTGGAATTCCTATATTTTTAGGTGGTCTTAGTAAAAAATGGCAGCCAAAAACATAAAACCGGCCATTTTCAAATTTTTTAAACCCTCAGCCCTGAGGAATTTCAGGATCAGGTGTTAAAGGATTATTGCGATCCTGACATGAAGTTAAACTGTGTGTTAGATTGTGTGTTCAAGCAACACCAGCATTTTACAACTTTTAAATCGTGTAAAAACGTATGTACTAGATATATCCAAAATGAAGTCTACAAACTTAAAATCCTAAAGCAACAAAAATGTCCAAACCAGCGGCTCAAATGGCGCCTCTAACGTTAAATTTGAATTATATTACGCAATGTATATGTTACGTACAAAACCCGAAATCGTACAAAACTAGTTTTGTATGGGTCATTTTGTACAAAACTAGTTTTGTATGGCCTTCCTCGTACAATTCTAGTTTTGTATGGCCTCTCTCGTACAATTCTAGTTTTGTATGGCAGTGACCGTACAATTCTAGTTTTGGACGTACAAAACTGTTTCAATAAGATTTGGCAACTATTTATTCATTACTATTCAAGTTCGTACATAATTTCAAGCACTAAAGTTTTAAGATTTAATTCCTAATGGATGGCTATTCAGTTGATACAAAATTAATATTTCAGTTGCCAAATTCTAACTAAAGCTAAACCTCATCAGAACTTTAGATATTTAGAAAGAATTTGGAATGGTTGCATTGGTACAGATTTCTGCTTTTTCAGAAAAATTTTAGCTTTCGATTCGAGACCAATAAAATAATAAACTTACTTTACCAATGTTGCAAAAATGTCACAATGTATATAAGTAATAATCTGTAATGAAAATGAAAAATGAAAAAACGAAGTAATGAAAGTATAAGTAATGAAAAAAGTTCCCATTCGAATTGCTTGCTTAATCCTAAAAATACTACCTTTTTAAAATTTAAAAATTTTTCGGATTTGCTGGAATCTTTTGGAAATTTTTTCTAATAAATGAAGTTGAGTCGCAAATTTGGTATTTAGATCTCACAAGATAAACCCAGCCTAAGAAAAATTGAAACAGCTTTAGGAACAAAGACAGAAAATGGATACTGTAGATTTTAGGCGTAAGTACGACTCTGAGTTTGGCGTAAACATTATTCAGGCGTAAGTAGTAATGTGAGTTTGACAGAATGAATTAGGCGTAGGTAGGAATTGGAGCTTTTAAGGAGATGATAAGCGCAGGTAGAAGTAAGCTTCCACGTTACCCGACTGCATTCCCAAATTATGAAATTATGTACGAACTTGAATAGTAGTACTGAATGTATATAATGAATAAATAATGGTTGCTAAATCTTGCTGAAACAGTTTTGTACGTCCAAAACTAGAATTGTACAGTCACTGCCATACAAAACTAGAATTGTACGAGGGAGGCCATACAAAACTAGAATTGTACGGGAGATACCATACAAAACTAGAATTGTACGAGGAAGGCCATACAAAACTAGTTTTGTACAAAATGACTAGAGTTGTGCCGTTAAGAAATTTTCCGGGCCGGGCCCGGGCCCGGGCCTGCTGAATCAACCGGGCCGGGCCTCGGGCCGGGCCGAGCCCGGCCCGGGCCCGGCCCGGGCCCGGAGGCCCGATTCAAGGCCCGGTAGGCCCGGTCGGCCCGGCGGCCCGGTGTAGGCCCGGTCGGCCCGGTGAAGGCCCGGCATACAAAAAACAGTGGCAAACAGTAGTTGATGCCATTTATTACAACTTAAACAACTCCTGAAAACTTAAATTTGACCTACTAATGCAGAGAATTTGGAAAAATTATTAAATTTGCACAACAAAAATTTGACCGGGCCGCATCGGGCCCGACCGGGCCTGGCCGGGCCTCCAAGGCCCGGCAGGCCCGGTAGGCCCGGCTCGGGCCGGGCCTCCGCGACTGACCGGGTCCGGGCCCGGGCCGGGCCTGCCGATCCAACAACCGGGCCCGGGCCGGCCCGGTGCAGGCCCGGCCCGGGCCCGGCCCGGAGCCCGAGGCCCGATTCAAGGCCCGGGCACAACTCTAAAAATGACCCATACAAAACTAGTTTTGTATGATTTCGGGTTTTGTACGTAACATATACATAATTTCAGCAGTAAAGTGGATGCGGCTTGTAGGAATCTGGTGGGGCCCCCAAAATTGGAAGAGAAAATTAATCCTTTAATTGCTCTCCTGCTGAGACGTTGGTCTGAATTAAAGAAAAGTGGAAAGGTCAAATGAAAAGGTCAATAGTTTGGGGGCCCCATCAGATTCTCTAACTGCAAAATGAGTATAAAACATGGAAACTTTCTAAAACAGTAGTTTAAAGGTTAGAGCAATGTTATATGTCCGGGGATTTTTCTTTCACAAGAAGTTTCTATGTTCTAAATAGTTGCAAATAGAAAAATCTCATCTATGCTCTATTTTTCGAACATTCAAGAATAGAAATTAGAAATTTTAGGCTCTAAATTCTAAATAAATTGAACAAAAAGTTTAGGATTTAGAACCATAGGATTTCAGTTTCTTCAGAAAAATTCTTAATTTCTAAACTCCTATAATCTAAATTTAAAAACATTAGTTTGCACTTACAAATTAGAACTTTGAAAATTTTTTAATTTCTAAATTCTATGTTTGAAGTTTTCACCAATCACTGAAGACCTAGAATCAAGCCAACCAATTAGCAGCGCCGTGACTTCGAAACAGCTCTTGAAACAGAACAGTTCTTAGTTGTTGGCGTTGCGCTTCGGATGATTTGGTATATAACCGAAATGTAACAAAAATTACCTTACTGTCATAGTAATAAAAACTTATCTGTTTACGCTAATGTTGGGTCATCCAGAGGACAGTATGAAATTTCTCAAGTTGCAAGTCTCAAGACTGGAATGTGGATCTCAAGTGTTTCACATGTATTTTCCTCAAACTCGAAACCTTCCTGCACTCTTAGAAATGTTCCCGTAGAAACTACACGAATCACTTGTAGATCATAAATACAAAACCTTTTGAGAAAATACAGGTAAAGTCTTGTTAATTTCCACAGGACATCGTTGGGAGTTTCTTCGGATATACTTTGGTAGAAAGGATTACAAGTTAGACTGGTATATATTCTATACATATGAAACCTGTGGTTTTTACTGGTGTACAGGTTTACTCCTTCGCTTATTACTCGATACGCTAATAAAGCAAATTGAATGTGTAAGCATGCGACAGTGACCATAATTTTTGAAGACTGAAATTTTTTGAATGTTTTCACATTTTAATTCTTTCAACACCCCGTGGGTGAGTTTTTGTAATGGCCTCTCCCTGCCGAGAATATTTTGGGAGCGGCCGTTCCCCCCGCAACTGCCCCCCTTTTCCATTAACAGCTCGCTCCAGTGCAAATTACAGGTTTTATTTTATGAAAACTACAGGTTTGGTATCTGATTTAGGATTGTCGAAAAAGACGAACGAAACTACAGGTTTCCACAGGAAACTCCTGTAATTTTCACAAATCAAGGGTCCGATAAAATATGCATGTTGCTTTTGCGGAAAATACAGGAAGCTCCGCCAGTGACTGACGGCATAGGAGCACTTTGGTAGAAAGCTACAAGAATTCCTGTAATTTCTACAGGAGTCTTTTTAAGAGTGTGGCCTAACTTACTTACTAGAATTTAATTACTCAAGAATATGCAAAAAAAGCAAGAGCATATAAAATCTTTTCACGGCATTAAAAACAAACAAGATAAAACAAGCAAGACTGTGTGCAAAAGGTTAAATTGAAAGTCTGCTTCTTAGCGAAGTTAGAGTAATCAAGACTGTTTCATACTCTTCACATATCCCTTCATGTCATTCGAAACTAAATTGTGGTAAATTACTACGGTTCAAAATCAGCTGGTCCATTTACTTCATGAGATCAGCATAGGCAAAACAACATAGTGTATATACCCTTTATTGTTTTAATCAACTTCCCTTTAACTACCCAGAATTTACTTTGAAAAATTCGCGTTAACTACACGTAATTCAGCTTAATATATAATTATTTATTACATGTAATATAATGTAATGTAGTTTTTGTTATATATTCGGCTAACAAATCAACCGCATGGACGCTCCAACTGCAGAATTTTCTGTATCAGGTCAAGTGCTTTCTATCGCTTGCTCTTGTAACAACAGCGCAACGCCAACAACTAAAGCGTTTAAGGAGCTATTTCGAAATCACCTCGCTGCTGATTGGTTGGCTTCATTCTAGGTCTTCAGTGATTGGTGAAAACTTCAAACATAGAATTTAGAAATTAAAAAATTTTCAAAGTTCTAATTTGTAAGTGCAAACTAATGTTTTTAAATTTAGATTATAGGAGTTTAGAAATTAAGAATTTTTCTGAAGAAACTGAAATCCTATGGTTCTAAATCCTAAACTTTTTGTTCAATTTATTTAGAATTTAGAGCCTAAAATTTCTAATTTCTATTCTTGAATGTTCGAAAAATAGAGCATAGATGAGATTTTTCTATTTGCAACTATTTAGAACATAGAAACTTCTTGTGAAAGAAAAATCCCCGGACAGTTATAAGGTTTTACTATGTTATAATAATTTCAAAATTAAAAGTTAAAGCTTCCCGATAGTGTAAATCTCATTAAATGTGTTACTCTTAGTTACACAATTTAATTTTAGCTTTAAGGACATTACTGTTTTAGGAATTAATTTAGTTTTAAATGAAAAAACAATTTTCTGAACATTTTTAATATGTACAGTTACAGTAGAACTCTATTTTAATCCAGGCAACTTAAAACTTACTTACTTACTTAATTAATTAATTAAATTAATTTCATTTTATGTTTACGTTAAAATCAGTTTAATTGCATAATTACTTGTCAAATATTTGAATACTGTTCGAATTAGAAAACTGGAGACTTATAAATTCAATATATAATTTGTACTTTTGCACTAACTTTGCAGTTAGAGAATCTGATGGGGCCCCCAAACGATTAACCTTTATATTTGACCTTTCCACTTTTCTTTAATTCAGACCAACGTCTCAGCAGGAGAGCAATTAAAGGATTAATTTTCTCATCCAATTTTGGGGGCCCCACCAGATGGGGTGTTTTCGGATAGTCTAATTTCGGATAGTCTAACTTCGGATAGTCTAATGAAATTTTCGGATAGTCTAACAAGGTCAAACTAAATTGCACTCTGAAATTTTCTGTTAATTGATTTTCGGATAGTCTAATTCCGGATAGTCTAACTTCGGACAGTCTAAAGAAATTTTCGGATAGTCTAAAAGATAAGCAAAGAAAGTTTACCTTAGATTTATAAATGTAAGTGTTTTAGATGTCCGCCAGGATTTTTTATTCGATTATTTTATTCTGTTTTGGCAGCACCGTACTCCGTAATTTTTGTGGGATTTTTACAATTACAAGTTCATGCTTTTCTTGAAGCACGAATTTGATCAGGTCAAAATAAAAATTTGTGGGAGACAGAACGGCCTTGATATAATATCCTTGTATATATAGCTTATTTTTACAATTTTAGATTCTGCTTGTGACGTTAAATAAAATGTTGTTGTAACTGTTGTCCAAACCCTTAAAACACTTACATTTCTAAGGTAAATTTTCTTTGCTTATCTTTTAGACTATCCGAAAATTTCTTTAGACTGTCCGAAGTTAGACTATCCGAAATTAGACTATCCGAAAACCAATTAACAGAAAATTTCAGAGTGCAATTTAGTTTGACCTTGTTAGACTATCCGAAAATTTCTTTAGACTATCCGAAGTTAGACTATCCGAAATTAGACCATCCGACAGAGCACCCACCAGATTCCTACAAGCCGTGGATGCAATGTTTAGATAAGTGTTCTGTAGTTTTCCAAAAATCTTATTATATATTTTTAAGAAAATGAAAAGAGTTTTCGTTCGGCAGAATCAAATGTCTCGCGTCCATCTCTTCCGGGTGCAGCAAACTGAGCAGAGCAAAACAAAACAGTTCCAAACGTCACAAAAGTTCTATTAAAAATATCAAATGTCTAGCTTTTAATGCAAGATCCACTGTTTTGCCATGGTTCACAAAGACTTCATATTCAAGCCTGATGTGATGTGGTTACCTAAACTTGGTAAATTGTGAAGATGAAGACTTATAACGAATGCAGTTAGTTCTTAAAATCTTAAAACTAAAACTTAATTAGATACATGATTCCTACTGTTTGCTGCCACATCTGGGGTCAGTAATCAAGTTCAAGGATGTTTGGTTAGTCTCGAATACATGGACGGAATCGAATCAAATGGAAACTTAAAAACTCAGTAACGTGATTCCGCCTGCAGTAATGTATTCTTAGCGATTCTCTACTGACCCACACGAGGCCGGTTCAACGGTTAGCATCAAATACGACGACCAGGTCTTCCCGTTCAGTCGGAATGCAACCTTTCTTGGAATAACCTTCGAACGACGACTCACCTTCAATCAAAGAACATATAACCAGACTTAAGGTCCTGCTTCAGAAATCTCTACCCTGGTTGCATTGTCCGGGAAATCCTGGGGCCTACGAAAGGAGTCCTTACGGTTTATATACTTTAGTCAGAATTTCATTTGTCAGAATGTCACTAGTCAGAATTTCATTTGTCAGAATGTCACTAGTCAGAATTTCATTAGTCAGAATTTCATTTGTCAGAATTTCATTTGTCAGAATTACACTTGTCAGAATAATTATGGCTATGTGTGTGTAAGAATTCCACAATTCAGTACGTATATACTTCATTTCACAGAATTCCATTATTGCTTGCTAGCAGTTTACTATCGCTGTTAACTATCTGCAGTCAATTCTAAATATAGAAAAGTAGAAAACACAAAAGATATCGAAATAATAATTTATATAAATAAATAGCTAAAAAGCTTGCTTTTAATGTCCAGGCCTTGCAAAACTTCTAGTAATCATCATGAGATACGAAATATTCTGCCTTCATTGAAGATATCGCACAAAAAGCGCGAAAGTGCAAACCGCTACCTCGCTACGGAAGAGCGTTCGCCACAAAGCAGACCCAATCCTAACTCCGTAGAAAACACAAGATAAGCGTTTGCCATTTTATGCGTTGTCAATAACCTGCGCCAGTATCCCTGGAGCTGCAAGGTCAAGGCATCTCCTGAGAGTCTTTTTGGAATCATTGCCCTAAGGTATGTATCAAAAAGTCTGTGCCAGCGATGGAACCGGGTCACTGAATCAGTTCGGGTCACTGGACCTGGTCGCCGGGTTAAGAGCTTCGACCCGGTATTGCCCTGGTTTTCTGAATTTACTATGAATTTTAGATTTTTCTGTAAATATAATGTATATATGTATAGCAAACGTAATGTGCAAGTTGGAATGTAAGAACCGTCCCCAAGATTTTTCCTTCAATCTCAGTGAATTTCTAGAGAAATACATTGGACAATTAGGTACTTAGGTACAACCGTCTACTAATTCTACTCAAGAAAAATGTTCATAGTTGTGCTTCAATTTTCGTGTTTCTTTCATTTATATAATTTAATTTCTAAAATTATATAAGCAGCATGAACTAGTTTAGTTCTATCCAGAATTTCTCAGAAAGTTCAGAAAGTCATTTCTGACAATTCAGAAATGTGAATTTCTGACAAATGAAGTTCTGACTTGTGGCATGTTTCTGACTAATGAAATTTTGGCAAATGAAATTTTGACTTAGTGAAATCCTGACTAATGAGATTCTGACTAATGAAATTCTGACAAATGAAATTCTGACAAATGATATTCTGACTAATGAAATTCTGACTAATGAAGTTCTGACAAATGAAATTCTGACTAGTGAAATTCTGACAAATGAAATTCTGACTAACGACATTTTGACAAATGAAATTCTGACTAACGACATTCTGACAAATGAAATTCTGACTAAACAAAGTAGACGGTCCTGACGGCCAATATATCTGGCCTACGCCAGATGTGTGGCGGCCAAGAATGAATATGATGAAATACATATAAAAATGTTTAGTTAGTATTTTGATCCACTACGTCAAATCTGTATAAATCAATTATCCTATGCATCTAAGTTGCAGTTCAGTTAGAGAATATCAAGATCATATTTGGTGGCTCCTTTGTTTCCCACACGATGACCAAACTGATTTATCTCATTTATCTAGTTGGGAAACTGACATTTTATATCTCATTGGATAAAGTTGGACCTACTGTTTTGGATCACCTTTCTAACCTCTTAACTTCATAACCTTATTTTTCCGGGCGCCTTAGAGTTCTGGGGGGAAGGCCAGAATCCTGGGGGGGCGATTCTAGGGAGCAACCCAAGTCTGGGGGGGACCGAAATTCTGGGAGGGTCCACCCTTCCTTTTGGAAAAAACCAGTTGTTTTGACATACAAACTTTGACGACCTACAGTACATTTATAAAAATAAGACCTTTTCGCGACATGTCGTGAACATTGGCGATGATCGCCCGATTGCACCAAATGTTTCTACGTAAAATCTTATTATCTTAAAATCTTATTAGCTAGAAAGATTTTAACATTAAACACATTTTCCGTTGCACCAAAATGTTTTTGGGTAAAATCTTTCTAACTTCTATTTAAAATCAAATCTAATTAAGGGTCACGTGACTAAAACAGCCTATCAGAAACCGAGCGGCAGCTTTGAAGTAGTAGCTCTGTCCAATTATAAAATACTAATGTCACGACAGTGTGGAACTGTTTAAAATCTAATTGTTCGTGTTTTCAAAACTTTACATTCTTAGGTTAGCTACGGTTAGCATTAGCTTGAATGTCAGAAACGCTACGATTTTACTTATTTGATGGTAACATATTGTGGCAACCTGAAACTACTGTTCTTATCTGTAACTGTTATGAATGCAGCCATTTTTCAGGATTTCATTTAGTAAGCAATTACATCAACCAAAAATTGTTTCTGTGCAAGCTTGTACACGGAAATGAATCTCTCCAAATTTTGAATCTATTTGATTTCTTTTTTGTAAGTACACAAACTAAATTAATCGCTCAAGAAAAATAATGGAGAAAAATAAATACAGTGAAAACTCCGAAAATTCGTGCATTTTGAGATTTTCACGTTAAACAAATTTTAAACATAGTCCGAGGCATGCTTAAGGTCGTGCTCCCCTTACATGCAGATATAGTTGCAGAAACTGCAATTATTGCCCAATTTCATTCAAATTTTTAGAAAATACATCGGGAATGATAATAAACGTCCTGCAAAAACGCCAGCTTCATAACATTCATGTACAGTGAGAAACAGAAATTTGAAGTTCTAGAACTATATATAGAAAATTATTCCCAGAGATTATAATCATTTTAAAGCTTATTATGTGCTCTACAACTTTGCTTTTAGACATAAGTCTCTAGCTCTTACCGTTTTTGAGCAGTGAATTTTTGATCAATTTTTGCTCGAAAATTGGTTATTTTTGACACGTTCTTGCTGAAAACAGGTTTTGTCGAATTGGAGCCAGTGTACACTACAAGCGTAGACAAGTTTATACTCAAATGAAAGAGCTTCGAAAGAGGCACAAATTAGGTTAATTAGAGCCCTGTACACTGAATGAGTCTAAAGTTCTGGTCGAATAACTGATTTCGTCAAATTGCGGCCAAAATTTTTTGACCGAAGATAGCTCCACAACCAATGGGTGGATCTAAAAGATATTTTGCACACAGTATGTTTGGACAATTAGCCCGGGGCGGTTTTTTGTTTTTCTCTTTATCAGCCTCCAATTAAGAGCAATGATTTTTCAAAGTTGGATAAAATGCCAAATTTTCAGCAAATGCCCAATTTCTGCATACTGAAATGATATTTTGACAAAATCAAAAAACCGTCCCTGGCAAATTATCTCATAAACACATTGGATACAACCATTTTCTTGTTGCTTAAAATTTTTTCAGAAAAAATTTTGGTCAAAAATTGTGGCCGCGTTTGGTACGTTTGCGAAAAATCAAAACTAGGTAGACACGTTTCAATGATACCAAACGACGCAGAAGATGTAGAGCTTCATTTTGATATGTCGCTCAATTCATAGCTCTCAATATTGAGTAAGTTATAGCTTTCCAAATTGGACTGAATGTAAGGGGAGTGCGACCTTAAAGTCTAATTAATTTTCAATAGGTAATCAGATTTTAAACAGATTTTAAATATATTTAAGTTGGTGCAATGCTCTGTTCATTTAAGGTGGTGATTCCTTTTAGAGACATCAACTTTGAACCATTATTACTCAACCATTACTTGGAGTTAAGAAGCCATTTTTATATCAAAATGCAGCGTTACATTTGCTCTTTCTAATGACTAAAAGGAAACTAACTTTAGTTTTTGGAAATTATTTTACTGCATTTTCGAAGTAATTTAATTTTCCAGATTTTTTGCAGACTAAAGTAAATTTTTTCGTGAGGCATCGGCCACATCATTCGATTCCACTATCAAATAGCTGGGGACCCTTTTTTAGTTATTATGAAACCGCTCTTCGTTGTAAAGAAATTAGCTAAAATGTATGCGCAACCTGGATTTTGCCTACTTTTCCCAACTTTGGCAAGCGACAACTTTAGCTAAAAAGAAGCAATCGGGACAACTAAAAAAGGATCCCTGGGTATTTTAGTGTAAAACACGTCCAGTAAGTGGCAACCTTCTAGCTTGCATAGTAAATGCTCCACGATCGCTGAAAAAAATTTGGTCATGTTTTTCCAAAAACTACAATTTCTATGATAGCAGCGTACGGGGTAACAGTTAAAAGATTATACTGTCACGGATAATCGGTCTCGACGAGACCTTCAAATTGACACCCGTAGTTTAATGTTACGGCTTACGTAGCGCAAGAAATGACGGATTATTTGATTTCTGCAAAAATGACAAGTTTTCAACCCCAAAATAGGAAAATCGACTATATCTCACGATAGCGAAAAGCTAGAAAGGTACTTCAAAAAGCAAAAATGTAGAGCTCAACAAGATCTTTCGAGTGAATATAATTATAGCTTGGGTAAATGAAATAATACCCGAACGAATATAATCTAGTTTGGGGTTTCCCCTACGAAATTGTATCTACCGCCTAGAACTGAGTATACTGCCTTAGGGCAACGTCATCTTTTTGAGCGACATTCCTTGTTTTTTCCGGCCGTAGCGGGCACTTTGACACCTACTTCTACTGAAGCGTTGACTTTCCATTATTCTAGTATGGGGGGTTCGGGTGTCCTTGATTTGCTAGAAACACTTCTCCCCTCCTATTACTATCCCGGCACGAACTGTTTTGAATCCGTCCTCGCAGACCCTTCATATTGACTAATTGTGCTTATAAAATTGTTCTACGTATATATACTGTATCTTTGTTTTTGTGTTTTTATTTTAGCTGGTTTTCTTTTGCTTCCGGTCGATCAGGTTGGTCGTGGCTGCGGCGTTTTCCATCTGGAATTGATCGGTCCTTTTCAGGTAGTTTTATTCCGTTCTCCTTTTTTTAATTAAATTAAAAAAGGAAGTGGGATTGTAGTTACGCCAGAAAATTTTTCTTGTTCTTTTTGAATATGAGCCATAAGAGAGTCCAATTTTTAGAGTCTGAAGCGGGGTCTGAGTCAGCAGGGACAGGTGAACAAAGCACTTCCCCGTCACAACAGGCGGGGGCGGCTGGGGGTAGTCGTCCACGGCGGACTGCTGTGTTAGCAGAGGGAGCTGCGGGGGGCCAATCTGCTGCGGGAGAGGATCGGGCTGAGTCTACTCCGTCCGGATCCGCCCGCCTGAGTCCCCGCCTTCCCGTACTCTTCCCGGAGGAGTTTCCCCAGACGTTCCCCTTAGTTTCCTATGATGTCGTGGCCTCGCGTTGCGCGAATACGACGGTCCCGTTCATCACGTTCCGGGATTCGGCTGACTCGAACCATTTTCAGTCATATTTCGATATGATTCGAACTCTGCGACGCATGCAGCCTTCACTGGCGGCAGCGGTTCGTGTCCTAGCTAACATTGGTGCTCTCATCGACGAACTGCCAGTCATCCATCAGAGGGCTTTAGATGCGGGATTTCTATGTTGGGATCTTGAGGGACTTTATCAGGAGTATTGGGGGGGATAAGGCTCATGAATTCCTTGCCTTGATCCAGTTAGTCGTTCCGCGTGATTTGCACCGGTTTTATACGGAGCGGGATCATTTGAATCCTCGTGTGCCTCTGACAGCGGATTCCAGTATCCAGATTTACCTGATCCCAATCTATGTCTTGTTGTTTCAAGTCCCGTCTTGGCATTTTTTGCAGGCCTTGCTGGCACCGCTGTTCTATAATACGACCTATGCCTTGATTGAGTGTACGGTTCTGAATGATATCCGCCGCCTGCTGGTGACGTTGAACATCGATTCGCGGAATTCAGCAGTAGAACTAGGTTACCTGAATCGGCTTATAGCTGATCGGGCTCAGGATAGGGATTTTCAGGAGGGTTTGCCCTTGGGGCCTTGTGCATGGATGGCCGCGGACGAAGTTACTCCTCGACCTCCGCCAGTGAATCCTTCTCGCGCTGATGCGGGCGTCAGGTGGCAGCAGGAGCATATCCTTCGCTACCCGGCGCAATTCTTGAAACCGAAGAGCCCGGGTCGGGGTGGAATGCATCCACTTCCGAATGTGACTGAGCTTGAGTACGGGGCTAAAGACGTTCGCGATGTGATTCTAACGGTTCAGGCGTTCATCCATTTCGACCCTGAATTCGGTCCTCAGCAGTTTGTCCAGCTTAGAAGGACGTCCTGTTATTCTCAGAGAGGTAAGCCGGAAAAAATCACTGACTTGGCAAACTTTTATGCTGTCACATTTGATCCCCCGTTGCCGACTGAGTCCTCTATGCCGCTGTGTCTGCGGGAGGGTGCCGCAGGGAAGAAGGATTGGACCTGGGAACCGGTGTTGTCTATACGGTCTTCGCGCCCGCCGACACACCCGGTCCCTGTTCTGACCTGGATGACTACGGTACCTTGGTCCGAGAGGCCGGCTCGTGTTGCCCCGGTGTGGATCGGCCCGGAACCGAGGCCTAAGACTAATCGGCGCTCTCTCAGAATGGCCCGGCGCGAACGGGAGGAGCGGAAAGCGGAGTCGCAGGCAGTTGAACGCCAGCGTGTTCCAGATCTCTAACCATCGGAACGAAGTCCTGATCCGAAACGCGTACATTGGCAGGCAGGGGTCGCAGGAGTCCATACTGACTACTACAGCTACGGGGCTGTCTACGGAACAGTCTCGGACGACTTATGATCAGATTGTTGATACGTCAACGGTGGTCGAGACTTTAGATGATGCGGCTGCCGCTTGCCTGCCGGGGCCGTCGGGAGTGAACGGGGCTGGGAACCGCCCTTGTTCTACCGACCAATCCCGGGGGCTCAGGCAATGGATACGTCCGACTACTCTTATTCCATTCAGCCACCGGACGTGCTTCCTGAGACTCCGGTTAAGTTGCTACAAGAGGAATCGGGGTTCCTTCCTCCGGCCGATCACTCCTCACCGGTGGTGGTTGTGACTGCCGAGTCAGCTGCAGCGGCTCTCTCTGGCGTTGGAGTCTCATCTGTGGTCCCCCCTGGGTTGGTCGGCTCGGAATGCGCCGTATCCCAGGGAGGTACTCAGGCTGGGGTCTCTTCTGACTTTACGTTCCGCACAGTGGGAGGGGTATCTACTTTACGCCCGTCTGTTGTAGGGAGTGGGGGCGGCCTGTTGGGTCCGGTGCCGGGTTGAGTGCAGCCTCCGCGGGCTCGTTTACCGGCTCCGAGTGCGCCGACTTTGCAGCCTGCGGGGTTGCCCCCGATTGTCCCTGCACCGCGCCCGATACGCCCTCCTGCCTCTATGGGCTTGATGGTATACCCTGACGCTTCGGCGGAAGGCTATCGGGCCTACTATATGGATGCTGTACTGGTTCGGGGTATGGTCGAGACTGTACAGAATGCGGGTGGGACTGATTTGTTGTATCCTGTGGTGGGACAGCCGGTGGGTGCGGCGGAGGAGGCCATGCTGCAGCAGCTGCAAGCACTCCCGGTCCGTGATCCGCCTGCTGTCCCTCCTCAGCCGACGTTCTCAGTAGGGACTGAGAGCGAAGGGGGTCAGCTCACAGTTGAAACGTCAACCTTACAGACGTCTTCAGGACGAGAATCGCTGCCTCAGCCCTCGGCGCTGGTGGCTGAGCTGTCTCGTATTTGGTCGCTGCCGGATCAACCGACGTTGTCAATTCAACAGCCGGGGTGGCGCGAAGTTCTGCGTACAGCACCACGGCTGGAGGAGCCGTTACCCAGAATCGGTAATTATACCGGCGTTGCCCGCCTCTATTTTTCAGATGCCTTCTGGCAGCGTATTCCTCAGGTGGAATCGTCACACCAGCTTGACTTGCTGACTCAGTACGGGTTTCCGGTAGATCTTTTGACTCAGAGACTTGGGCGGGGTCCCCCGTGGACTGCATCTGAAGTGGCGTTCCAGGTAATGGCGGAGGGTGATATGCAGGTTGTGGATCTCCTTCGGGTGCTGTTTCCGCGGGAGTTTCCCTCCCCGTTTCCGGAGGGGATGGATCTCTCCTGGGGTCGGGTACTCCTGACTCCCTGAGAGGCCGGCTCGGAAGCGCAGTGCCCGTCCCGTTCGGCTTCGGTGGGGGCAGCTCCGTGTGATGCCGCGCCTTTGGGGGCCTCCCGGCCTGCTCCTCAGCCACTGACGTCCTCTCGGGCGGACGCTGTGCGGGACGAATCCCCAACGATGGAAGTTCCTCCCTATGCTCTGCCGCCACCGCCACCGGTTATCTTCAGTGATTCTATTGTTTGGCCCCTTGGCCACGTACTTTCGCCTCAATTTAACCAGGTAGTGCGCAATCTGTCTGTGGTGGGTCCAGGTTCTGCGGTGCGGGGAACTTTGACCCCGTTGTCGGTGGATCCCTTCTTTCGACGACTTTCCCTTTTTACCCCTTTATGGGTCCTTTTAAGGTAGGCCCTCCTTATCATGGGCCCGGGGGGCGCCGACATTTCCAGGATGGCATGGATCTATATCAAATTTTTCCGGGGGAGGACCGGTTCGGGTTGCCTGATGATAGGTTGGCTCCATCGCCCCCATTTGTGGGCACGCAGACCTTAGACTCCTATTCAGCGTCAACGGTCCAGCGTTTGGTGGACGCTTCACCGACGGCAGTTCCGTTTCGGCCTTGGTCGGATCGCCACTGGCGGGTGACCTATCTTCCGGATGTGCGGTCTCAATCGGGTCCGCCGGGGGTAAACCCTTACTGGAGGGTTACATACGATTATTGGATGGAATGGCTCACGGGTCAGTCTGCGCCGTTTGCGGTACCCGATACGGTCCTGGATCGCTATTTTCATACGATCCGCATGCTATTTCTTGAAGGCGTCCAAATTAGTCATGAGCCCATTCCGGCGCCTCCAGAGCATGCTGACTTGATCTTTCCGCCGGAGAGAGCTGATGCTTGGCAGTGCACGATTTCCTTTCCGTCTCTGGCACGGGATGGGGAAGTAGTCTTCCCACCGGTTACCCTCGTAGGGACGGGGCCTGTACAGTCTTTGGCCTCAGTAGCGGCCATTACGCAGTTTGTTCCTTTCCTACGGGTGTACCCTTCCCTGCTTATGTTCCAGCCGTACAAGGAGTCGCTGAAGTACTGGAAGGATAAGTTGGCTCGTTTTGTGCACTTGGTTCAGTCGGTTATACAGGATTGTATCCGTCACCCGGCCATGGCCTCGGAAGCGGTCATGCGGTACGGTGCAGTCAAGGTCTTCCAAGCACCAATTCCCCGGCGTCTAACATGTATAGGATTGAAGTGCTTGATGAGAAGGGGAACCCTCAGCCGGAATATTTGGAAATTTGGGGGCTGCTTTTCCAGGCTTCTGAACTGGCTTACCAGTTTGGGAAGATATTTATCTATTTTGGACTCCTAGAGCCGGGCCGTTATTTAGCTAGCTTGGGGTGTCCTTTTCAGGCTATGAAAGCGACAAAGCATTATGGGAAGGGGTGGTTTGCCCGCATAGTGCAATATCGCAACATCTGGGAAGCCCCGGACAATCATATGCGGGCTATGCTTATGCTGGAAATTCTCCGGGCTAAAGCTCAGGTCTGCAAGCCTTTCGTAGATTGGCTCTGCGCCTCAGGGGTGCGTATTCTGGTTGAAGCTACGCCCAACCGCTATTGGGGTATTGGAAAGTCTGTCCCCGTGGCGGAAAAAATGGGGCCTCATGACTACCCTATGTTGGCTAAGCTTGGTACGACAGATTACCAAAATTGGATGGGCAAAGTTTTGATGCTCCTGCGGGCTGAGCTTTTCCCGATTTGGGTGCTCAAGTTCTGTCATTGTGGGAGCATAGACAGGAGCAAGATCGGAATGCGGCCGCGGAAGCTTACCCGCAGTAGGGTCTAGCGTTGGGGTTTGGTTGTTGTTTGTTTCGAGAGTCCTTTTTCTAAATTTTGATTGAAAAACTTTTCTAAAGTTTGCTTGGTCAACTTTTCTAAAGTTTGCTTGGTCTTGGAGGAGTATACCCTTGCCCTGGTTTCGGTTCTATTTTTCTTGTACTTGTGTTGATATTTATGTGTTTATACCAAATTCCTTGTTTTCATTTTAGATTAAATTGTTTTCTCTTTTCACGAGTTAAAATCTAATCAGTTAGTTTCACTTGCAAAAATTGTCTGTTTTCTTGCACAAATTTTTGATCCTTCTTAGATTAAATTTGGCCTTAATCGAGGGCTTGGTTTTGGCAGACCGTTGGTCCGGAAACTGTTGAAATTAGGCGGTCTCGAGGGTATAGTCCACCAGGGTGTGATAGTGGGTTTTCTGCTGTTTTTATACTTTTATGACACTAACTTTTCGTAGTACTTTTTACATCGTAGTCCTGTTAGAATTTTAATAATGCAGTACCCGTGGCCGGGCGGTCTGGCTCCCGGCCTGGAATCCGGCTGGGTGCCTGGATAACCCTGTTTTCTGGGGCTCCTTTGAGTTTTGTGGTCTTCATGGTATTTTCAATTTACGCTACTTCCATGTTTTCCGGTTGTTTTTTAATTGCGGGTTTTACATTCTATTTTTGACGGATATAGTCGGGATTTGCAATCGGTGCTTTTGTCGTTTTGATTATTGTTTTCATATTTCTTGCCTTATGTTATTTTGCCATATACTACTTATATGTTTTTGTGTGTTCTAGATTGTTTTGCGTGTCTTTGGACCCTCCCTGCCCCCCTGTGGGTTGTGCCGTTGGAGTGTGCCCCGTGGTCGGCTTGGAGGAGGTGCCTTGTTTGGCACGTATCAGCAGTCTTGGGCTAGCTGCGTGGTGTTATCTTGCTGACTTTCGGTCCTTCTGGATGGCCTGCTTTGGTCGGCTCAGGTTCTGTGTGGCCCGGATGTTGGCCTGGTTTCTTGGTTTTGGCTGGACTCCTGGTTCTGGTTTGTCTGCTCGGGCCTCCGTTTGGCGTGCCCTGGAGCTCGGTTCTGCCTGACTTGGTTTTCTGGCCTTGCCGTGGAACGGTGCAGTTTGGACTGTTAGGCTGATGCCTTGATTGGTGGTGTGCGGTTGCTGTCGCCGTTGTTGTTTGCCTGATTGGACTAGCCGATGTTGTGATTCCGAGCCGACGGATGTCCCCTCCTCTGCATTCCAACGAACACTGGCATTCCAGTTCTGTGGTGTTTTGTTTTTGTTTTGATGTCTATTTTAATCTTTGTGGTATTAATTTTGCAGCTTTTAAGACAGTTAACTTTAATTTTTTTCACTTGTGGCCCATATATAGTGCCTTGTTTTGTTGTCGTACTTAACCTTTGTATTTGTTATTTTCGCCTATGTTACATAATAAATTCGTATGTATGTGTTCTTTTTTAGTTAGGACTGTTTGAGCATTACTCGTTGGGTTGGGGTTCTGTTGTATGCTTGTTCCTCTCCTTGTGTTGCTCGCTCCGGTGCGGTCGTTTTGTATGTACGTTCGTTGTTCTAATTGTTGGTGGGGATAGTTTCCCTAGTTGGTCGATCGGGAGCAGCCGATTAGTTTAGGTCTAAAGGGCGCCTAAAAGTTGGCAGTGTGCCTAGTGGCACGGTAGTCTGCTCAGACACGCGGCGGTGTGCCGACGTTTTTAGTTATTTCTTGTATTAACTCCTGTTTTACCTTCTAATCTTTACACTAGACTGCGCAGTCGAAAATTTTATCTTTAACGGTTTTCTAACATTTACGGTCTGAAGGGGCGGGCGGCGGCAAGAGGGGGTATTTTGTAGAATATAGGATACGCCAACGTGCTAAGCCTAAGTTTAGAGAAACTAATTGTGAATTAGTGAACAATATTTTATGAATAATCAACATAAAATTAGCATTGCCTAATCTTGTGGCTTACTATGAGTCATATACATGAGCAAATTCAAGATGGCTGAACAGGTTCAGTTGTGGGTAGGTCTGTGAAGTGGGTCGGTTGGGTTGTAGAGTGAGTTCGTCTCTGCCGTGTTTGCTGTCCATTTTGTGACTTGCCTTCATAAGTTGTGAACTAAGGATTGCTGGTAATTTGGATGTTCTAGTTCTTTACTTGATTATCAGAATAAATCTCTGCTTTTGGTTAGAACCTGGTTATCCGATAGAGCTAGTTCTAGTATTATTCTAATTTGCTAGATAACACACAACACTTTATTTGTCTAGGACATCGCACACCTACGACGAGAACTTGCAACTTTACGGTCCGTCATCTTGTGAATCTAGCACCAGGGTTTCATACCCGACAAAAGTGACGTCGAATTTTTGAAGCGGGATTACGCGGAGGGTGTTAGCATGCTAAAAGAACTTATTTTGGAAAATTTCATCAAATTTCATCTTGATTTGAACCGTCAATCAACAATATGTGCCCAAAAGGAATCACCACCTTAAGGTGGCGCTTGCATTACCGGGAAAATGGCTATTAAAAATTAACCCCTGGATGGATTTGGCTGAAACTTGGTGGAAATGTGTACCAGGGTGCCCTGCATCTTTTAATATCCTACTTAGGCGTGACAATTGAAGGAGTCTGCAGTAGGAGCCAAAAATGTGTTAAAAACCACAATTTTTTACTTTTACCATGCTGTTGTGGCTATAGAATAGTGTAAAAGCTGCAAACATCACGTTGAAAGTTGTGAATAACCCATTATGCCAACCTTTATTTACAAGCCACTTCTAGAGCACACTACTATCCTACACCGAAGAAAGTAAACCCTTTCGCTAAGTTTCCTATTCATACAATGTAACGCGACACGAATTTACTAAACCAAAGAACAATAAATTAACAACAACGTCAACAAACAAACAACAATAAGAATAAAAATTCAAATCCTTGAACAAGACATAACTGCAACACACGAAATAAATACAATACAGCAAATAACTAAAAATTGTTCCTGAGGGCAGAAGAGATAGGAGGGCATGGAAGGAAGGGTGAGGGAGGTGGAGGAAGTGTACATCAAGCCAGCTTGAAGCAGTGCAACCTTTCCAAATTCGGATAAGCTAGCAGCATTAAGATTTTGCACCGTTTTAAAGCGATTTTAGGCCAAAATTTTAGAAAAATTTTTCAAAAAATGACCATTTTTCGACCAAATTTAGCTAGCTTTTTGGGGCCAAAAATCGTTGAGGGAGTTCGGGGGGGGGGGTTGCCAAAAGTTGGGGGAGGGTAAGTCAAAAAATCTGGAGGGGGGGGGTAAATTTGGTCGAACATGTTGGGGGGATACCCCCAACCCCCCCCCAAAGGAAACTATGCCCACCACCTGTCCCTGGCCCCAGTGGCGGTGCCAGGGGGCCCTTTGCGATTTGGGCCCCTCTATTTGGGGTGTCGTGTCCAGCCCCCCTTGAAAAAATTTTCAGCTGTTTATATGCATAATTTGAGTGTTTTTAAGAAATTTTTTTAAAAATCGGCAAATTTTTGCTAAAAATCGACAATTTTTGCTAAAATTTGAGAAATATTTTGGAAAATGAAGGTAAAACTTGGCAAAAACTTTGGATTTCCCAAAAAAGGTCGCCATATTTTTGGGTCGGGCCCCCCCCCATCAAATAATCCTGGTGCCGCTACTGCCTGGCCTCCATCCAGGTGCACCTATATCATTTTCAGTTTCATCAGTTTCACCGGAAATTTTGGTTGGGGGGGTAAACTTCGGAAGTTTGGTGGTCGACCCCCGAAATGTGATGGGGAGTCAGTACCCCCCCCAAATTCGGACCTCAGAAAATTCAAAAAGTGGCCTAAAAACGCAAAATTTTCTGTATTTTAATGTATTTTCTGTATTTAGCTAACTTTTTGACCCCAAAAAGTGCTTGGGGGGGTAACCAAAAGTGGGGGGAGGGATAGTCCAAAAATCGGCACTTATTTAGATGGGGGGGGGGCGATTTCGCCTTGGTCCCCCCTTATGGTTCGAAAAAATTTTTTGTCTCCAATTTGGCTGAGAAGTTACCCCAAGAGTAAATCGAGGTCGCTGATTTCAAAAATCGAATCGAGAGATCGATCCGATCGATCGATCGATCAGTAGAATCGATCGATCAAAAAATTTTTTGTCTCCGATTTTCGCGAAAAGTCGCCCCTGGGGTAATTCGGGGCCGCTGATTCCGAATCTGCAGCCGACACTTCGATCCGAGTTGCCAAAATCGAGTTGTTATCGAATTTTTGAAAAATCGATGAAAATCGATTTTTGCGGGCGAACAATCGATTTTTATGAAATTTCGACTGCAGATTCGTGAATCAGCGGCCCCGAATTACCCTAGGGGCGACTTTTCGCGAAAATCGGAGACAAAAAATTTTTTCGAACCATAAGGGGGACCAAGGCGAAAAATCGCCCCCCATCTAAATAAGTGCCCAAAAATCTGGAGGGGGGTAAAGTTGGTCAAAAATTTTGGGGGAGTACCCCCCATAGGTGTAACGGAGATTTGGGGTGGGGGAGGCTCCCCCCCAACCTTTTCTGGGGGCCCCCCTCTGGAGACCCCCCCAACCCCCCCCCAGGACCCCCCCAACCCTCCCCCAAAAAATGTTTCATTTTTTATGCCAAAAATCGCATTTTCAGCCGTTTATAATGATAAGAAACATCTAACCATAAAGTAATTTTAACATTAGACAATGGTTTTAAACTCAAAAACTTGATTGCCAACATGTTTCCAAGTCCAAAATAAGGTCAATATTGAGTCATAAGATCCATAATACAGTAAAAAACGTGTATTTCTCATAATAATAAACAGTTTAAGCCAAAAATTTGGACATTTCTGAAAATGTTTTCAAAATTTACCCTAAAAATACCCAAATTTTGGCCATTTTTCGCGCCTTCGGCGCGACTTCCCCCCCCCCCAGTTGGGGGGGACATCCCCCCCAAAAAGTTTTGGGGGAGGGTTGAAAAAAGGCTTAGTGGGGGGCTACCCCCCAACCCCCCCACCTTACACCTATGCCCCCCCAACCCCCCGCCCCCCCCCCCTGGTGAAACTATGACCTATATATAGGTCATTACACCCACCGAAACTGGGGGGTCCCCTCCCCCCCCACCTTACAATAAGCGTGGCGGGAATGAGGCCTATGATATAAAAACTGTTGCATAATCCAAAAATTCGAAGGAATGTAACCCCCAACAATTTTATATCATGGAGAGAGAAAAAGAATGTGGTGTATTATTAAAATAATTTATTATAAAAACCCCCGCTAACGGGCCCCCCCCCTGGTGAAACTATGACCTATATATACGACCTATGCATAACGCATGCACGTAACCGTATCAAGAAATTTCAAAACGTTCCCGTTCCTGTCTATAAAGCCAAAGCATAGCTAATGGTAACATACATTCACCATGCTAATATTGGTACATTTACACATTTTTTTCTAAAATTCTCACTGCACGCAACGGTTGAAGCTCTAAAATTGGGTACAGTTGCAGAGAATATTCGAATGCAGGGACAATTTTTTCAGATTTTCAAAAAACTTCGCAACGAGGGAGAAATATATCGATGAAATTTTCAAAATTGATTTTTGATCGCAATACTAGTTTAAATTTAAAACGGGAGAAATTGTCCCTGCGCTAAGTTAATAAATACGTTTATGCAAAGTTTCAGCAGCTTTGCTTGAACAAGTAAGGAATGGCATCATTTTGAAAATTTGAAATTATCACTGCTGTGTAAGTCATAAGCCAGCCACTTGAAGTTTCAAAATTGGCGCATGAGCACTACTTACCACCAACTACAATCCCTGAAAATTTGAAACAGATTGGTTAAGAAATGAATCCAGGAGAGTCGTTCCCGGTAATGCAAGCGCCCCCTTAAGGTGGTGATTCCTTTTGGACACATATTGTTATTTGGCGGCGTAAATCAAGACGAAATTTGATGAAACTTTCCGAAATAAGTTCTTTTAGCGTTCTAACACCTTCCGCGCAATCCCGATTCAAAAATTGGAGATTTCCGGTCAGAGTGGTTTTTCCCAGTTTCTGAAAGTTTGACAGCAGCTATCCTGTTATGACTATCAAATAATCCAACATTTCTTGAACTACGCAACCCGTAAAATCAAACTAAGGGCGTCGGTCTGTAGGTCTCACAGGGACAAATTATCCGACGCATTATCGTCTTCCAACTGCTATCCAGTAGGCTGCTATCGTAAAAAAATGTAGTTTTTGCAAAATCACGACCAATTTTTTTCCAAAGATTGTGGAGCATTCACCATGCAAGCTGGAGGGCTGCTACTGATCAAATGTGTTCTGCACAAATATACCCAGGGACGATTTTTTAGTTGCCCCGATTGCTGCTTTCTAGCTAAAGTAATCGCTTGACCAATTTGGAAAAAGTAGGCAAAATACAGGTTACGCACACATTTCAGGTTATTGCTCTATAACGAAGAGCGTTTTCACAATAAATAAAAAGTCGCCCCCAGCTATTTGATGGAGGTATCGAATGATATAACCGGTGTCTCGCGAAAAAATTTACTTGAGTCTGCAAAAATTCTGGAAAATTATACTTCTTCTAAAATGTGTTAAAAATATTTATAAAAGCAACATTAGTTTCGTGACATGCATTAAAAAGAGAAAATGTCAAGCTACATTTTGATATAAGAATCGCTTCTTAACTCCAAGTAATGAATGAGTAATAATGGTGCAAACTTTATGTGACCAAAGGGAATCACCACCCTTAAATTCTAACTCTTCAATCTAATTTCGTCTGACTATTTACAATGTAATGTTATCAGAAACAAACACCCCCGCAATGTCAAAGTCCTGTATTTCAAATCCCAAAGTCTTACAAATAAAATTGAAGCTCTTAAACTAGAGGTTACTGAAATTACGGATATTGGTTACGGATATTGTATGTAGATATGTAGATTAGGTTACGGATATTGTATGTATTGCCGAAACATGGCTTACTGCGGCTTATGACAATTCCTTTTGTGGTTTAAAGGGTTATTCTTTTTGGCGAAGCGATAGAAAACACGGTGTACATGGAGGCGTTGCAATATATATACGTGAAAATATTAATGTAAAAATGGTGAAAGTTGAAAGTTACGGACCAATAGAATTATTGTTTTTGGACATATATTTCTCTAACATTAAATTTAGATTGGGTACTGTTTACAGATCTATGCTAGCCTCTCCAGATAACAATAAGATGTTATTTAATGATATGATCAACTTATGTCTTGTTAATTGTGAATGTTTAGTGTTCGGTGATTTTAATTTCCCTCAGATTAATTGGGAGACTAACGCAGCTACCAATGAAACTGCTAACGATTTTCTGCAATGTATTAGCTCCTCAGGATTAAACAATCTCGTTCACCAGCCGACGAGAGGTAACAATGTCTTAGATTTGGTGCTTTGTAATGATGTTAGTCTTGGTTATATTACTGTCTCTGAGCCTTTTTCTACGAGTGATCATGCAAAAATTCAATTTGATTTTCAGATTCCAGACGAAAAGTCTGTGAAATTTAAGTGTATCCAAAATTTTAATCTAGCTGATTGGGCAAGCATGGAAATTTTCTTACATACCATTGACTGGGAAGGTTTGTTTAGTGAAAGCAACGATGTTAATGACTTGTGGGAAACGTTTTCGAATATTATTGAAATTGCAGTAGAAAAATACGTCCCTAAAAGAAAGCCAACTGCAAAAACGCAAAATTTGTCTAAAGATGTGAAACTTAAAATATCCCTAAAAAGAAAATTATGGAAAGTTTATAAGTTAACTAAAGCTGTCGAAAGTTCTAGGAAATACAAGCAAGCTGCTTGTGACCTAAGACGCTTACTGCGTAAGGAGAAACATGATTTAGAGGAGCGCATTTCACAAAAAAAGGACAATAAAGCTTTATTTAATTATGTTCGTAGTAAACTAACTTCAAAAGGAAGAATCCCTGCGTTGTCGGGTCCTTTAACTGAAGCTTTTACTGATATTGAACAATCAGACGTTCTAAATAAACAGTTTGCCTCAGTGTTCACTTCTAATGATGGAAACTTACCTGCAACTCCTTTGAAGACCAATGATTCTTTAACCCATGTAGTCATTACTGACCAAGTAGTCCTGAAATAATTGAAAAGGGCACCTACAAAGATCTCAGCGGGCCCAGATGGTATCCCGTCACAATCCCGTCATAATCTCACCGTCACATCCTGAGAACTACAGACCTATTAGTTTAACTTCTGCATGCTGCAAAATTTTGGAGCAAATTGTTAAGGAGCATTTAATGGAATTTCTTGAAAAGTGTAATCTAATTACTAAATCGCAACACGGATTCCGGAGGAAGTCATCTACACTTACAAATTTAGTAAGTACTCTTCATAACTGGATATCCGCAAAAAACTTGGGGCTTTCAACCCATTGCGTTTATGGGTGGGTGAACACTTTTAGGAGAAAATTTATCAAATAAATTGTGAAAAAAGAAAATGACATATAGATGTGTCCAGGAATCTAAATTAAAGATAAAAAGCAAAAACCATGGACGCTAAAACAAAAAGCTTTACAACAACACGAAAAGTTAGATGGTGCACCGGTGGGGCAGACAAACAAAATCAGAAGGAAATACAAAGGCAAAACAAAATTACTGTTAGTAAAGTAGATTCGGAATGAAATTTTGGGTAAGTTTGCGGAACACCGTCGTACGTGCGTAAATTTCGCGAAAAGTCTGTTAAATTTTGACCAGTTAACAAATATTTTGGAATGGCTTTGTCGGGAATTACTGGGGTAGGGGCTTCTACCCCCTCTTTTGGATGGGTGCCCAGTCCAGGTGGAACAATCTTTTTCACATGGTAGGAGCCTTCGAAAAGTGTGACCGGTTTTTCACAAAGATCGGTCAACTTAGAGGGTTTTACCCCCTCTTTTAAAGGAATGTCCCTTTCCTGAAAATCATTTTCAGCCATTAGCATGGGGGCATCTTTTAAAGAGGATTGTGAAAAATGCCCTGCGGAAGATGAAATATGTGGGAATAGCGCTCCAAATTTTTCATTATCAGGCTCAAATTGGATCAGATTCACTTGTGGAACCATCGGTATAACAATTGACGGCAACTGAACAGGTAGTTTAACTGCAGTCAAAGCCGATCGCCCAGAAACGTTGTTGGCAGGAGAAGCAGTAGACTGCACTCCCGACGCTACAGGCCCCGCTATGCGACGTGGAGGAGACTGTACAGGCGGAAAAGGTGAAACCGGGCGACAATACTGCCATTGATGCAAATAATGCTGTGACTGGTACGTATGAGTCGGCAACGGCTGAGGAAACGTCGGAGAAACGTGGTGTGTTGGCTGGGCTAGGCGATATGGATACGACCCAACCATGTTGATATGAGCTTGATTTAGAGGATTCGGATCAAAATAGCTTGAAGAAGTGACGGATGCTTCTTTATCTTAACAGCGATCAGGGTGGTGCCCCCGTTTATTACAATACTGACAAGGGGGGAATCGTTTTTCCCTCACATTCTCCCATTCCTTCAACTTTTTCCAAAATTGTGCCTCAAACCAGTCCTTCCTCTCTCGCAGCTCCAGCCGAGTCGCAGGTGCTGAATCAAGAGGGGCCACCCCCTCTTTTGGAGAATTTTGAAGTCCCACTTGAGAAGCCTGAGCAACACAGGCTGAAGAATCAGAAAAATCCAGTTTAGAATCGCGAGATTCTAATTTATCTAATATACGTAGGATTTCTCCTAGAGTCGGCTCACCTTTACCAAAATTTGAAGCCAAAGCGAAGGCATACTCTGACCGGATCCCATTAAATAGTTGCTGCACGCAGTGCCTTTCTCGATCTGCGTCAGATGGCCAAATCTCCAGAGCTTGAAATTGTAGCTCCGACACATACTGGCGCACGGACTCTCCAGGCTGCTGAACTCTCTGAACGAAACGGCGGAATTTTTCACAAACTGACAACTGGGGTTTTGAGAATTGAGTAGACATCAGGTGTATAAAATTGTCTATTGAATCCACAATACCAGGACCAATTTTGGAGGCATAAGTCAGAGCCTTCCCAGACAGTTTGCTAAAAATGAGGCGAGCCCACTGGTTTTGAGGGATTCCTTGAACAGTAGCAGCTGATACAAATTGCGGGAGCCAGTCATCAAAATATTCCGAAGTTGGTTCGAAACGTGGTATATCTTGCAAAATAGCCATAACGATATAGCTGCGCACTATGGTAGCTTACATCGTATCCGAACTGATAACCTGGCTGGAAATGGGGCTGATGCCTGATAGTACGTATACTGCTGTTTCGTATCAGAATGAAGATTGGGGTCAAAATAGTCAGTTCCTGTGGCCTCAGAGCCGTGCACCCTTCGTGAGGGAACATTTCAATGAGACACAGGCAACGAGAAAGGCACTGCGCGTCCAGGTGGAGAAAAATTAGTTTGCATAATTTGAGCAGGAGGGGTCGATTTGTCAGGAGGCGGTGAGACAATTTGATTCTGGATCGGAAAACCATTTGACGCTGATGTAGGCACTGTTACCACTCCAATTCCGTAAATACACTGGGAGGCAGAGCTATACGGGGCCCCAAAACTATTCAACACCTGCGAACAAGATTGGCCGGTCACAAGAGCAGGATCATGTTGAGACACAGCAGGGGTTGTAACGAGTAGTGGGCCCGAATTTGACATAGGCGCCCCCCGATTTCCCAAACGATTCCCAATGAAACAGTCGGCCTTAGTATCATCCAAGTCTCCATAATAATTTGCAATGTTTTCTAGTCGGCGGAGGTATCCCACAGGAGCATCTACAGTTTTGAGGTCGCGGGCTACCGTAGCGGCCTTCCCCGAAATTTCAGTTTCATTAAAAACAGTATCACCCACGGGGAAATTCTGAACCCGCGAATCCTCACATGGCATATTTAAAAAACAGACATGGCCTTGACCATGACCCACAAAATTTCTCCCCGAAAATTTTGAACCAGGGATTGGGGGAGGATGGGACGAATTCTGAATTTGAGGGAGGCTGGGTTGTTGGGGGCCGAGTTGCGGGTTCTGGTTTGTGTGGGAACACCCTCCCCTCTGCACTTGCTGACTTTTCCCCGTCGCTGGTATACCAAAAATTTTATTCGGCATTTGACCATAACTGGGCTTATGAAAATTTAGGAGGAATGGAATGGAGTAACTTAGGAGGGGGATGCCCCCACATCATCATTCGTATTAAAAATCGGAAAAAACCAAAAATTTATGATGAATTTAAAATTTAAGCTTTAATTCTGACTGAAATTTCAGGTCAAGATCGTCACACCTCTCCGACATCTACCACATGACACGGTCGCCACATGTGAAGTTTGACTCTATGAAACTTAGTAAAATGCTGTTGCCTGACTTTTGACTATTAAGATAGGACTAGACTACAGGTGAATACCGGTGGTGTGTGATGCTGGAGAAATGGAGGATCTTGACCGACTACAAGCCAATTCAGCGCTTACAACGATTTATTAACTTTCGAGCAAAACTTGACGACAAGATTAGCACAAAACATTAATTTTAACCAAAGGTATAAACTTTACCAAAATACAGAACACAACCAAAGCGCTCGGCAAAAGCCGACAGTGCGACAAGGGAACTGACCTAAAACCCAAAGATAATCTCCCCAACTTCGAACCTAACAATAACTGCCCAATCTTTCTTCATCAACTTACACCCACAACTGCCACACAACTACCCAATATGGAGAATCACAACTATTAGCTAGCCAGACCTATGAATTTAGACAGAAGTGATGTAAAATCATTGAACGTTTGTCAAAATGTAATATTAATTCACTTAGGCTTAGCAACTCGAGTACAATTTATATCTTTCCTGTCGGTGCTAACTTCACAATGTATTAGCTTCTCAGGATTAAACAATCTCGTTCACCAGCCGACGAGAGGTAACAATGTCTTAGATTTGGTGCTTTGTAATGATGTTAGTCTTGGTTATATTACTGTCTCTGAGCCTTTTTCCACGAGTGATCATGCAAAAATTCAATTTGATTTTCAGATTGCAGACGAAAAGTCTGTGAAATTTAAGTGTATCCCAAATTTTAATCTAGCTGATTGGGCAAGCATGGAAATTTTCTTACATACCATTGACTGGGAAGGTTTGTTTAGTGAAAGCAACGATGTTAATGACTTGTGGGAAACGTTTTCGAATATTATTGAAATTGCAGTAGAAAAATACGTCCCTAAAAGAAAGCCAACTGCAAAAACGCAAAATTTGTCTAAAGATGTGAAACTTTAAATATCCCTAAAAAGAAAATTATGGAAAGTTTATAAGTTAACTAAAACTGTCGAAAGTTCTAGGAAATACAAGCAAGGTGCTTGTGACCTAAGACGCTTACTGCGTAAGGAGAAACATGATTTAGAGGAGCGCATTTCACAAAAAAAGGACAATAAAGCTTTATTTAATTATGTTCGTAGTAAACTAACTTCAAAAGGAAGAATCCCTGCGTTGTCGGGTCCTTTAACTGAAGCTTTTACTGATATTGAACAATCAGACGTCCTAAATAAACAGTTTGCCTCAGTGTTCACTTCTAATGATGGAAACTTACCTGCAACTCCTTTGAAGACCAATGATTCTTTAAGCCATGTAGTCATTACTGACCAAGTAGTCCTGAAATACTTGAAAAGGGCACCTACAAAGATCTCAGCGGGCCCAGATGGTATCCCACCTTTACTGTTAAGAAAAATGTCGGCTGTTTTAGTTACTCCTCTAAAACATATTTTTCAGCTATCATTAAACTCTGGAATTTTACCTGATTGTTGGAAAAAAGCCGTAGTGATACCTATTTTTAAAAACAAAATCTCACCGTCACATCCTGAGAACTACAGACCTAGTGGTTTAACTTCTGCATGCTGCAAAATTTTGGAGCAAATTGTTAAGGAGCATTTAATGAAATTTCTTGAAAAGCGTAATCTAATTACTAAATTGCAACACGGATTCCGGAGGAAGTCATCTACACTTACAAATTTAGTAAGTACTCTTCATAACTGGATATCCGCAAAAAACTTGGGGCTTTCAACCCATTGCGTTTACCTAGATTTTGCTAAAGCCTTTGATACGGTTAGTCACTCTAAGTTACTTCATAAATTAACATGTTATGGGATTAGGGGACAAATTCATAGCTGGATTGCCTCTTTTCTTACAGGTAGAACTCAAAAAGTTAGAGTTAATGACGCCACTTCTGATACGCTTCCTGTTTTAAGCGGGGTGCCTCGAGGTACTGTTCTAGGGCCGGCATTATTCTTAGTGTACATAAACGATATGTCTGATGTGATTTTGAATTCCAAAATTAATATTTATGCTGATGACGCAAAAATTTATGTACATACAAAAGAGGATGTTTCACAGCAGCTACAAGAAGATCTTGGTCGGGTTAGCAATTGGGCTAATACATGGCAGCTTAGCCTGTCATTTACAAAGTGTCTGGTTTTTGTGTATGGTTCGGTTACTGGCCAAGACCGAGTTATATACACTATGGGTAATCAGAATCTAAGAACCACAGAGAATTTGATGATCTGGGAATAACTCTAAGCTCAGATATGAAACTGCGAGCACAGTGTAATAAAGTTTCTCAAAAAGCTAACAGAATTGGTGCATGCATCTTCAAAAGTTTTGAGACTAGAAGTAAAGATTTCTTGTTGAAAATGTATAAAACCTATGTTCGCCCAATCTTAGAATACAACTCTCAAGTTTGGTCTCCTTACCTCTTGCAAGATATTGATTTAATTGAAAACGTTCAAAGACGGTATACTAAACGTATACCTGGGCTTCAGAGTATGCAATATAACCTGAGGCTGGAAGCACTTGGTCTGAAGTCATTGGAACTCCGTCGACTTTTAACTGATCTGAAACTTGTTTATAATATTTGCCACCACAGAGTAAATCTAGCAATGTCTGACTTATTTGTTCTCGCAGATAACCCAGGGTTAAGAGGGAATAGGTTTAGGTTTAGACCTCCCATTTGTACTAGAGAGTCTACAAAAGCCTTTTTTACAAATAGAATAATTACCGTATGGAACAGCCTGCCGGATGTAGTAGTAAGTGCACCGAACCTTGACAGTTTTGAGCGGTCGTTGAGTGTTATTAATTTGTCGAGTTATTTAAGGGGTAGAGGTATCAAATAGCCAGACGAGTGGCTTCCCTTACCTCTTTTTCTGAAGATTGGTTTTGTATTGTTGATTTTGTCTTTGTTTTCTTTTTTCTCGTTACTAAAGGTCATTAGATCGTATATTAGGTATATACGTATGCCTTTGAATTTGTGTATTTTGTTTACTAAAACTATGATATTAAATCATTTTTGTGGTACCTTGTGTTTTTCTTTCTTCAGAAATAAATAAACTTGTTTGTTTGTTTGTTTAAGATCTGTTTAAAATCTAATTTAGCTAATTAGATTTTAAACACAGTTGGTGCAATCGGGTGTTAGTCGAAGTAAATAGTTTGAGAGATTTTGCTGCAGAAAACAGCAATAAGAATACACACATTTCGACAAATATCGCCAAGATTTCGCGATATATCGCGAAAAGGTCCTATTTTTAATGATGTACTGTACGTGTACACGTGCCAGGCACACGTTCGTTGTGAGAAAGAAAATTTGGGCCGCTTGGAAAATATGTTATCCGAGCTGGCCACAGGGGGGAGGGCACACACCTGGTTTCACGTGAGTTCAGTGGCGTAGATAGGTCTTTGCTTCGTTGAGGGCGGATAAATGATAAGTCGGGGGGAGTCCGGGGCGCGGACCCCACCAAATTGAGCAATTTTTTGAAATTTTACCGTGACCTACGATCGTAGCTTTCAATCTATTTAAAAATAAAATTGAGTTTTTCAGATTTTCAGCAAAAACGGCTGCAGAAACTTTAATTCATAATTAGTAAACTTGAGATATTTTCTCAGATATTCACCAAAAACGGCTACAGCAATTTTCTATGATTCTTAATTGTTAAAGCTGATTTTTTCAGATTTTCACCAAAACTGCTAGAAAGAATATAATATATAATTCCTTAACACTAAGTTGAAAATTTTGGCTTTTTAATTTTTTAAAGCTTTTGAACTCCCAGAAGTTGAGATTTTTTGATATTTTAGACATAAAAACAATTTTTTCTAAGCACTTCCTTGCTGTTTTATTTCAGATCAGCAAATTACAATGGGAGAGCTAGCATTTTTTCAATTGCCACAGCGTGCCGGTGATTTGGTTTGGGTGAGAGATTATTTGGTAAATAGGAAATGGATAAAAGGTGTCATCTCAGGGAAAAAGGCAGTAACATGTACCTGGTTCAGGTTCAAAAAGGAGCATGGTTTCGCCATGCCAGTCTGATTCGGAAACGGTCAGGGAGTGACTTTGGGAGTACGGAAACGGGAGACTTAGACGACGGCGCCTTTGCCGGCGCTTTCACGGATCCCAACATTCCAACTGTCCCTTTGAACTTTGACCTGCAACCTTTGCCTCAAGTCAATCGGGACGCACCCCCAGTTTGACGTTCCATGTGGCAACGTCGTCGCCCTGTAGCGTTCCGCCCCGGTAGAGACAGAAGGCTTATCTTAGGAAAATGAAATAATTAGTATTAACGTGTCATAGCAAATAGCAATATGAGAAGAACGCAGACAAGCGGGGGTATGGGGGCCCAGGCCCTAGTAGAAAATTTGGGTCTTATCTCGATTACCCTTCCCCACCACTCAAACTCCTTAAAACTTGACCAAATGAGCTAAAATTTGGTATAGGTATGTTTTGACTACGGTGAGTTCAAATATCGCAAAATTTTTCGATTTTGCGAAATTTGATTTTTTCGATTTCTAAGGGGGGACCAAGCGAAACCAAAACATTTTTCGTCTTCGATTTTGCTGAAAGGGTGTATATGGGGATTTTCGGGGTCGTAAAACACGAATCTGAAGTCCTTTTTTCGATTCAGCTTTTCGTTAGCTCAGTATAAGCTAAAGACTTAAGCTTTACGTGTAAGCTTGTACTGAGCTAACGAAAAGCTGAATCGAAAAACGGACTTCCGATTCGTGTTCTACGATCCCGAAAACTCCTGCATACACCTTTTCAGCAAAATCGAAGACAAAAATGTTTCGGTTTCGCTTTGTCCCCACTTACAAATCGAAAAAATCGAATTTCTCGAAATCGAAAAATTTTGCAATATTTGAACTCAGCGTAGTCGAAAACGTACCCATACCAAATTTTAGCTCATTTGGTCAAGTTTTAAGGAGTTTGAGTGGTGGGGAGGGGTAATCGAAATAAGACCCGAAAATTTTTAAAACGTTCTAAGGTCGTGTTTTATGACGTTTTATCACGTTTTAAGGTCGTGCTTCCCTTACATACAGTGAATTTTGTAGAGCTGTATCTTATTAAATATTTGGAGTTCTGACATCAACCGCATATCATTGTGAAGCTCTTCGTCTTCTGAGTCTTTTGATGCTATTAAAACTAGTCCAGCTTGCTTACATCGGGCGCTACCTTGCCAAACAGACCCACAATTTTTGACCAAAAATTTCTATTAAAATTTTTTGTGCGAAACGACATTGGTCATATACACTGTGTTCCTGAGATAATTTGCCAGGGACGGTTTTTTGATTTTGTCATTACATCTTTTCAGTAAGCAGAAATCTGCAATTTTATGAAAATTTCCCATTTCATTCAACTTTGAAAAATCATTTCTCTTGACTGAAGACAGCTAGAGCGAAAAATCAAAAACGGCCCCGGGCAAATTGTCCCAAGAGTCAGTTCCTACAATATCGTTCTTATCTCTCTACTGGTTGTGGAGAAATCTTCGGCCAAAAAATCTTGATCGCTGTTTGGCAAAATCAGTTATTCGTCAAGAACTTTTGCACTCATTCAGTGTTAAGGGCTCTGACTAACTTAATTTATAGAGCTTTTAAACACCTTCAATTTGAATATAAATTTGCCTGATTTTATTAAGTCTATATGCAGTAATGGAAACTTCGTTTTCAGCAAAATCTGCTCCAAAACAACCAATTTTCGAACGAAAATTTTTCAAAAAATCACTACTCAAAATCGATAGCAGCTAGAGCTTTACGTCTAAAAGCAAAGTTGTAGAGCACTCAATAATCTTTAAAATGAGCACAGTTAGATGACACAATTTGCTTCTTATAGTCTACAATGTCAATTTTTCGTTTCTCACGGTACATGCTCGTGACGAAGCCCGTCTTTTTGTTGAAAGTTTGTAACCCCACATGATGTATTTTTCGAAAATTTGAACAAAATCGTACCGTAAATGCGCTTTCTGGAACGGTTATTGAACGTAAGGGGAGCACGACCTTAAACCCATGTTTTCCGATAACTTTCGCACAGAATTTTCTTCTAGTTTGGCTTAGAGCTAGCGATTTTTTGTAAAATTTCCAGGGGGCAAATGGGCTTCGGGGGTGGTTCGGTTCGGGGTGCTCCCGCTCCCGTCACGCCCGCTCTTTATGAGAGGGTACCCAGCTGGGCGAGGGGATATGAAGTGGGGACCAGCGTTTTTTCAAAATTGGCTTTCATCAAATTTTCGTAATTTTTATTTTTTCTGAACGTCATTTTTATTTGTCCAACGTCAAAAATAAATTTTTATAGAAATATATACAGTTTTGTTTTGATTTTAGGCTATATTCACAATTTTGGTTGAAATTTTAGCGTGTTGGCGTCACAGTTTCCCTGGAACGTACCCCCCCCCCAAATTTTCGACGAACTTTACCTCCCCCCCAGAATTTTTGACGTACCCTCCGCAAACTTTCGGTAACCCCCCCCCCCCGACCAAACCCCCAACGATTTTTGGACACAAAAATTTAGCTAAGTTTGTCTGATTGCAAATGATTCTAATTTTCTTGAAAGAACGTTTTTTTCTCCAAATAAACACTTAACATAAAATTTTCCCCCCCCCCAAATGGCTGGGGGGGGTTACCCCCCCCAAACCCCCCCCAATTACACCTATGCTTAAAATAGCTTTAAAACGGTGCAAAAACGATACACACAATCCTTATTTTGAAAAAAGGGCTAAATTACAGAAAATTTGCATTCTTTGGTATTTTTCGAAATTTTGGAGGTCCAAAAATTCTGAGGGGGGGCGGGGGGGGGTTGGGGGTACCACCCCCCATCACCATCACATTTCGGGGGTCGACCACCAAAATCCCAAGATTTATATACCCCCTGAGACCCTAAGTTCCAGGGAAACCATGAAGCCGATACAACTACCACAGGAAGAACTTTGGTGGGTAAAATCGTTGTAAATTGCTGCGCATGGTACAACGATTTTACCATGATTTTACAACGAAATTTTAAGAAATTTTAATATTTTTTAATGGATTTACAATGATTATATCCGCTTTTACCATGTGAGTTTAACGGATTTACAATTGTTTTACATCGATTCTTACACGTATTTACAATAATTTTACCACGTTGTAAAATCAAATTTCATTTACAATGATTTTACAACAGATTTACCACAATGTTTTTACAACATTTACAACGAATTTACAACGTCTTTATTACGATTTTACCACATAGTAAATTCGCTGCAAAATCATTGTAAATTTTTACAACGTTTTTACAATGCTTTTGAAAAAGCTTTAACAAATTTACAACATCTTTACCACGTTGTAAATTTGTTTTAAAACTGTTGTAAAAGCGTTTTAAACATTTACCATGATTTTACAACATGTATATATATATACCATGTGGTAAAATCTTTATAAAGACGTCGTAAATTCGTTTGTAAAAGTTGTAAAAACATTGTGAATTGGTCCAATTTCATTTACAACGATTTTACAACAGATTTACCTCAATTTTACAACGCGGTAAAATTATTGTAAATACGTATAAGAATCGATGTAAAACCATTGTAAATCCGTTAACTCACATGGTAAAAGCGGATATAATCATTGTAAATCCATTAAAAAAATATTAAAATTTCATTAATATTTCGTTGTAAAATCATGGTAAAATCGTTGTACCTTGCGCAGCAATTTACAACGATTTTACCCACCAAAGTTCTCCCTGTATACGGTTCCCCTTTTGGTACCAAATTGAAAAATTCGCTGAGAAGGCCAAATTTTCCGGCGTCGCCGGAGATTTTTGCTCAATTTCTGCCCTTTTCAACACTAAATTTGCTACTTTTTGCGATAAAAATAAACTTCTACGGTGCACCAGAAAAATAGCGGTATTGTTTTGTTAGCATATTTTTCGAAAAATTTTCGCCCCCCCCCCAAATTCCTTGCCCCTCGGATTTTTGGGGGGGGGGCAGCCATAGTTTCCTTTGGGGAGTTGGGGGGGTATCCCCCCAAAGATTTCGCCCAACTTTGCCCCTCCAGATTTTTTTACTTACCCTCCCCTAACTTTTGGCTTACCCCCCCCCCCTTTCCCGAACCCCCCAAACGATTTTTGGACCCAAAAAGCTAAATTTAGCCATTTTTTGGAAAATGTTTCTAAAATTTTGACCTAAAATCGCATTAAAACGGTGCAAAAACGCCTAAAACGTTAAAAACCGATAAAAAAGGGCTAAATTACAAAAAATTTTGCATTTTTTGGCCATTTTTCGAAATTTCTGAGGACCAAATTCTGGGGGGGGTTAGCGGGGTACCCCCATCACATTTCGGAGGTCGTCCAAGGTTTACCCCCCCCCCTCCAGACAGGGACGCACCCAGGATTTTGAAAAGGGGACCCCTCTTGGGTGATGTCTATGCGATGTCTATGCGTGTTCGCGCTTCCGCTAGGGGAGAGGGGTAACGGTAACAATGTCCAACAAAGTGTTCCGTGCTGCTGCAGCAAAAATGACGAGATTAGGGAATAGTCATTAGCCCACGAGGGGATCTGGTGGCGAAGACCCCCAGAAATTGAACAATTTTTGAAACTATAAAAATTTCCGTAATGGAAACTTTTAAAAAGATTTTAATAAAAGTAGAGAAATTTTCTAACATGGAAAATTTTGTAATTGAAACCTTAAAGAACAAAAACCTGCACAGGCGCAGAGAATATATAAAAAAACTTGGGCTGGAAAAGCGCCGCAGACGCAAAAAGTTTTAATACTCAATCAAGATAGAATGGTGCCGGAGGTGCCAAAAATTAAAAAAAACATGAGCGCCACAGGCTCGAAATTTTTAAAGCTTAGATAGAAAAGCGCCGCAGGCGACGAAATTATTAAAAATTGAGTTAGAAAAGCGCCCCAGGCGCGAAAAATTTTGTGACGGGCGTCGGAACCCCCAAAATAGGTGTGCCCATTGGGATGCCAAGACTTAGCGGAGGATCTGGGGGCAATAAGGTTTTAGTTCGCATAGCGGATTTTGTAATTTTTCCTACACAATCTTAACTTTTCCAGACCCAAAGTTCCAGGGAAACCATGGGCCCAGTCCAACACAAAAGGAGCCCCCTCACCCCATGAAAAAATCCCTAGAATTAACCCAGGGGTCTTAGAGGCGGAGACCCCCAGCAGTTGAAGGAATTTTTTGATGTCTAGATGAAATCGTTCTTCAAATCTTTACATAATTCGTTTCATTTTGCAGAAACAATTTTTTAAAAATGTAGACTTTTTGAAGAAAAAAATTGCTTCGCGAAAATCGCACGACATTTAAAGTTTTTTCTATCCTAAGATTTGGTAAAAACGTTGCAAATATATACGCGCGCGTAAAGTTTTGAGGAGATTCTTTTTTTCTGTTCTACCTGTTTGCTTTTTCTTTCTTCAAAATCGCGACGACGGGGCTGCCCTCCACAGAGCCATCCCTAGTAGTTTTTAGTATTTATATATGCAATAAACGTTCTTAAACATATTGGTGCGTATATACGTATACAAACTCTCATTCCATTCTAGGTCTAGCCCAGAAAATCCGAAGAGAATTTTTTCAAAGTAAATATTCAGCGAAAATGATATGAGAAACTTGCATCAAGAAATGCAATTGATTGATGTAGCATGAAGTCTCGTAGTCTGTATCTTTGTATATATATGACTGACTTTTCGTAAGGGTCGAAGTTAGTAGCATGAGGCGCGATTGGTTTTAAAAATGGACCATCTTCGATTTCCTTCATTTTCACATATATGGTAAAAACAAAGTAAGGAAAGGTGGTAAGAAGAACTTCTTACCATCATTAACCGAGACCGTTATTTCAAATTAATATATATATATACACGCTAAAACTATCCGAAACAGAATTATTAGATCGACCAGTAGTCATATTCAAATCGAACAGAATAATCTACATATGAAAATAAATAAAAATAACTTTACAGAAAATGAGACAACTTCAAATAATGAGTGCCCATAACATAAAATATGTATATACGTTAGTGCTTAACGTTAACAGTGTCTGAAGTATATACTTGCATGTATATAACCCAAGGATGAGTGCTCTAGCCCCATGCGTCTCATCGCCCAGCCTCACCAGGTGCGCACCTGGCATGGGAAAACCGGGCGGTTATATACTTTCCTTCAGATAGTGATTTACAAAAATGCCCTTTCGGACGAGTGCTTTATATGACATATATAAAATGAAAACAAAGGGTTTCCCACCCGACGGCGGGATTAAATAGAACCACAAAGGTTGTCCTACACAGTAGGATTAAATAGAACCACGAAGGTTGTCCTACAAAGTAGGATTAAATAGAACCACGAAGGTTGACACAAGTAAGATTAAATGGAACCTCATGGGTTATACATAAAAAGAAGGGGAGTTAGAGTATGAATTGGAAAATTAAAACTGAAAAGGAAGATTTTTTGTAATTTTGTTAACATATTTTGTTAACTATTTTCAAGATATTTGTATATAAATACACTGGTCGAAAGTTTTTCACCTAGGGATTAATAATCACCTAGGCGACTAGATGGAAAAAATATTTTGGTCAAAAACGTCATGAAAAATAGTTTTATATGTGGGGTCTACGCACAGCAGTGTGCTAACACAGAGAGGAACGTTGGAGTGATCCTCAACCTTTCGAACCCCTGTGTGTCCACGAAAAAACAAAGTAAGGAAAGGTGGTAAGAAGAACTTCTTACCATCATTAACCGAGACCGTTATTTCAAATTAATACACGCTAAAACTATCCGAAACAGAATTATTAGATCGACCAGTAGTCATATTCAAATCGAACAGAATAATCTACATATGAAAATAAATAAAAATAACTTTACAGAAAATGAGACAACTTCAAATAATGAGTGCCCATAACATAAAATATGTACGTTAGTGCTTAACGTTAACAGTGGCTGAAGTACTTGCATGTATATAACCCAAGGATGAGTGCTCTAGCCCCATGCGTCTCATCGCCCAGCCTCACCAGGTGCGCACCTGGCATGGGGAAACCGGACGGTTATATACTTTCCTTCAGATAGTGATTTACAAAAATGCCCTTTCGGACGAGTGCTTTATATGACATATATAAAATGAAAACAAAGGGTTTCCCACCCGACGGCGGGATTAAATAGAACCACAAAGGTTGTCCTACACAGTAGGATTAAATAGAACCACGAAGGTTGTCCTACAAAGTAGGATTAAATAGAACCACGAAGGTTGACACAAGTAAGATTAAATAGAACCTCATGGGTTATACATAAAAAGAAGTTGTTTGAATTGTTTGAATAGTCAATCAATATACGAATATATGTCGTATATGTATATATATATATTATATTATATTATATTATATATATATGACAGGCTTTATCTAAAAACCGTACCGCGTAACATACCGCGATTGGTTTTAAAAATCGACCCTCTTCGATTTTCTTTATTTTCACATATAGGGTACCCGCATTAGAGTCGATCATCGTGGCGCAAGCCGTTTTTCCAAATTCCGTCCCTAGAGCGAGAAATCCAAGTTCAAAGTTTCGCATTTTCGTGATTTTTTGACAGTCGGCATGGCTCGTCTTCAATGCCGCAAAACTAGAGCTTGGAACAACGGTTTGGCCTCAAACGACCAGACAACAACAGTAGGTCTTGGGAAAGTAATTGCTAACAATTATAGCCCAAACCGAGCAGCGAGACATCCGGTTTGGGTAAATATATACTTAGTGTTTGACGGGGTGTTCAGTGTAGGTCGGTAACACACATTTTCGCATATTACTCTCAACCCGAGTTAGGGAAACGGCTAATGTTTCTACCTTTTAATCCTCCCTGTGGTACTAACATTTGCTGAAAAAATTAGCCAAATTGGTTTGGGCTTTGGAATGCAAATTGGCACCAGAAGAGGCATCGGCCGCTTATTGGGAAATGCCAAATTTTGCAATATTTTACTTCCACAGCTTGATAGGAACAGAATAACCGTATCAGATTATTACTCTATAAGCAAAGGAAGCAACCTAAGCCAGAAACTACTTTATTCGGTTAAGTTACTAGTAGTAGACAACGTTTTGAGTTTGAAGTCCACGTCGAAACCAGGTTGGCATAGCTTGTCATTTAGCGAGCGCTAGCGAGAAAAGCATGCATTTTTGGGACTAGTGTCTATTAGAAAAGCTGTTCAGCTTGTCAAAAGCTTACGAATGAGCTAAAATTTGTACTGTTTCGAACAACTTTAATTTTCACGATTTTTTACACCGTGCTTGAAAATTACGAAATTTTGAATTCTTCCGAAACCGTACAAATTTTAGCTCATTCGAAAGCTTTTGACAAGCTGAACAACTTTTCTAATAGACACAAGTCCCAAAAATGCATGCTTTTCTCGCTAGCGCTCGAGAAATGACAAGCTATGGCAACCTGGTTTCGACGTGGACTTCAAACTCAAAACGTAGTCTACTACTACTAACGGCTTACGTTGCTAAAGTAGTTTCTGGCTTACGTTGCTTCCTTTGCTTATAGAGTGATAATTTGATGTAAGGGTATACGGTTATTCTGTTCCTACCAAGCTGTGGAAGTAAAATATTGCAAAATTTGGCATTTCCCAATAAGCGGCCGATGCCTCTTCTGGTGCCAATTTGCCTTCCAAAGCCCAAACCAATTTGGCTAATTTTTTCAGCAAATGTTAGTCCCACACGGAGGATTAAAATGGTAGAAACATTAGCCGTTTCCCTAACTCGGGTTGAGAGTAATATGCGAAAATGTGTGTTATCAACCTACACTGAACACCCCGTCAAACACTAAGTATTTACCCAAACCGGATGTCTCGCTGCTCGGTTTGGGCTATAATTGGTAGCAGTTACTTTCCCAAGACCTACTGTTGTTGTCTGGTCGTTTGAGGCCAAACCGTTGTTTCAAGCTCTAGTTTTACGGCATTGAAGACGAGCCGTGCCAACTGTCAAAAAATCACGAAAATGCGAAACTTTGAACTGGGATTTCTCGCTCTAGGGACGGAATTTGGAAAAACGGCTTGCGCCACGATGATAGACTCTAATAGGGGTACCCTATATGTGAAAATAAAGAAAATCGAAGAGAGTCGATTTTTAAAACCAATCGCGCTATGTACGGTTTTTAGAAAAAGCCTGTCATATATATATATATATATATATATAATATAATATAATACATATATATATATACATATACGACATATATTCGTATATTGATTGACTATTCAAACAACGTCGAAGCTTAACATAAATCACAAAGACAATATATATAGAGCGGTGGTTTGGAGGCGGCAGCCCCCAAAATCTGAGAAAATTTTTGAAAAATCACAAATCACTATTAAAACGTAGTAGAAACTTCGCATTCTTGTTAAATTTGAGTGCTACTTCCACATTTTGGCTTTGGCATTCTTTCGTCATTTTTATTTTGGCGTCGTCCGTCAAAACTATTGTTCATTTCTGCAAATGATGCTATTTTTGACCAAAAAACCTGGTGGAAGCCCTACAAAAAATTAGTTTGTTCTGTTCGTATTATTACTTAATCTTCTATCTGTATTTAAAAAATTGATGATTTTAGAAGAATTTATATATCCACTGTTTCGTGTTTGTTATGCTTTTAGTTTGATTACTACTATATATACGTATGGGCTGAGTGGGCTGATGAGCTGTTTCTATATGTGTGTTTGTATACAACACTTGCATTCAGCAAATGCATATGACATTGCCGAGTGAAGGTTTATAAGATCTCTTAAACACATTCGTATACTTGAGGTTCAGAGTCATAGCATGAACAGAAAAACCATCCCTTTGACTGTTCAACTGACTTAACAGAGATACGCTAAGTCACAGCATAACTTAAATTCTTGATATTAGTGTGTCCACTCATTTATATACGTATTTACCACGTATATATATGCCATGCTCACGCTGTAGCCCTCTACGTACCTTAACCGTACGTGATGTCCGCTTTCGTTTTCATTAATCCTGGAATTGTGTTATTTTCTCGCAATGTCCATCTTGTCAAATATTTTCTGCATTAAATGTCAGTGTCACAATATAGTTCAAATCAGCTTGCTGGTGGTGTGTTTGCTGTCGTGCTTCGTTCCAGTATCGTCAATAGCTGAAGATGTGAGCCTGAGTAGTGGCCGTGAGAGCGAAAATTGTCATGAACAGCATACGACTAATGAGATAATTAAGGAGGCTGGTCTGAGTGCAGACAGTTTGTCATCGAAGAAGCGGTTGTCTCGAATTCGCAGTCTGATGGAAGCTTATGATGCTACTGGTCTAGGTTCTCGACGCCGACGCAGGCGTGCTTCAGACGATGGTGGGAAAGAACGTTTGGTCCTGGGCTATATTGCTGGCAGCATGAGATTGATGGATTCTTCCCTCTTCGGAAGATCATCTCGGCGCATGTTTAAATCGCTACGTTCTCGAACGCTTCCTGTCGGTGGCTCCAGTCTTGGTTCCGGCGGCGGGCAGAGCGTGCTTGATCGGGCACAGCTTTTGTATCGAATGGGCTATGCCGATGTTCCAAAAAATTTGCAAGGTAGGTCTGGTTGTCTTCTGCACGATATGTTTGACAGGGTATTTCTTAGGGATTTTTTGCGGTGGGGCTTCCCGCCTCCCCCCCCCCGGCTCCCCTCCGGGCCCGAGGGGAATAAATTTGGGGGGATTTTTTTCCAAAAATGAACAGAAATGGTATTTTTTCGTCTATTTTGCTCGTAGAAACGAAAAAGTCTCCGGCAAGGCAGGGAAATTTTTGAAAATTTGCCCCGTTTTGGCAGAAATGTAGACCTCATTAAGGGGAAAGCCCAAAATCCCGGGGGACGTCAGTTTCGTTCGCCCCCCCTCCCTCTGTGAGGTATACGTATATACGTATATAGAAGATGCTTCTTCACTATGATGTATGTATGTACGTTTTAGGGTTGGTTTTTTCCGGAAAAAAAGATTGCCGGAAAAAACCTTTTTTTCCGGTTTTTTCCATTTTTTTCCTTTTTTTCCGGTCACCTCAAAATTCACCAATATGCTAAAAGTTGTGTTATTTTATGTTTCTGCATGCATCAAAGCCGTTTTCAACATATTTAATAGTCCCACCGTGTTGTGCGCACTTACGCAAGCGGTTACAAAGGTTTCAGTATTGATTACAGGAATTAATTTTTTCAGCAGACAATACTGTAGAATAAACTACAGGTGACTTCTGTATACCTTGACGGTTCTGCTAGACCTGGTCTCTGGTTTTCGTAGGTAATACACATCGTAAAGTAAAGAATACCAGACGTTTTAAAAGGTTTTGGCTTAACATTCCACTGTTAGACATAGAATTGTTAAGTCTACCTGAGTTACGCAACCATATTATATATATATATACACATTCAATGGCAAAAAATCTTAAATCCCAGAATTAGCTCAAATTCATGGATATTGTCATATTAATTCATTAAACAGTGTTTTTGATAGTTTCTTAATGTTCTGATTTCATAAATTAACTTTCAGAACATCTCTCGAATATTTTTCCATTTTTTTCCGATGCTTCGAAAAAATCCAAATACAATTTATATAGTCAGATTTAGCATACCCCCGCCCCACCTACTATGACCCACGGAAAACGTTGTAAATAGTGCGAAATCGCAGGAAAAGTTCAGAAAACATTATATTCCGCTGTAAAAATCGTTAAAATAACACTAGGAATATTTTTCCATTTTTTTCCACCCCATCGGAAAAAAATGGAAAAAAACGGAAAAAACCTTTTTTTCCAGTCCTTTTTTCCGCGCCCATCCCTAGTACGTATAAATATAAACTAGTGTGTATGAGTGTGTGTTCCTGGCATGTACCGAATGCTTCTTCTGAATTTGCTTTTCAACTACCAAAACTAGAAGTGTCAGGCGCGCGAGGGAGCGGGCGGCGGGGGGGGGGGGGGGGGGGGGGGGCGGGGGGGGGGGGGGCCCGCGCCCGGGGGGGGCGCGGGAGGGGGGTGGGGGGGGGGGGTCGGGTGGGGGGGGGGCGCGGGGGGGGGGGGGAGGAGGAAGGGGGGGGGGGGGGAGGGGGGAGAGAGGAGGGGAGAGGGGGAGGAAAAGAAGAAAGGGAAGGAAAAAAAGAAGGGGAGAGAGGAGGGGAGGGGGGAGAAGAAGAGGGGGAAGAGGGGAGAGGGGGGGAGGGGGGGGAGGGGGGAGGGGAAGGGGGAGAGGGAAGGGGGGGAACTAAAAAGTGTATATAAAATTCTTTGCCTGTAGACATCTGTAGACATCTATATCTGCAATCTATATTAAATATATAGTATTTTTATAATACGAATCTCGTGTGCGTAGTGAATAATGTTTTAGGGCACAAGATATCTGGAGCCATTCGTTATGCTGTTGAGTCGGTTAATCAAAATATCAGTCTTGGTGCCTACGAATTGGACTTTGTCTTCAACGACACCCATGGACGTGCTGTCAATAGTACGTAATAAAATATTCAAGTTTTTGTCACTTTTTGGGCTTTTCCTAGGGAATTGTTCCTCCGGGAGGCCCACGTTGTATCAGCAAAGGACTGGGATGGGGACAGGTGTATATATACAGGGCAGAGATTTTTCAAAATCGGGACTGCAGCGTAGATTTTGTTCTTTTTTGAGTGATAATAGATAATAGAAACGTAGGTGCGAAAATCACAGTTATCAAAATATGTAGACACGTTTGTCAACAAATGAAAGCCCATGGCGAGGCTGGCCAGCATTTTTCATCTGGCTTTTTTAGGGTTTTTGAAAGTGGGTGGCGAGCCCAGGTTACAATATACGTAGCTAACAATTCAGAGCTAGCAGGGTGTTCAAGTTTTTATTATTCTTGTGACGAGGATTCCGACATAGATATAATTATGGCACGTCTGTCAAAATTCATGGCGCTGCAGGTGTAGCAATGTTCACAAAAATCACCCCGAAAATTCACAAAGTCACCCACCTAGACGGCTAACAACAAGCGGCAGCCGGAAAATTTTTTCCATGGTAATAACCACAAGACCCAACCTTAACATATGTAAGTTTGGCTGCCGAGGTCCAACTCCTCCGACCAGGGTGCCCAAAATAGTCGACCCACCCAAAATCCGACCCTCGGACAACTCCGGACCAAAATTTTAATTTTGCTGGTACTCACTATGGACTTTGCGCAGCTACCCCATATTATCCATGTGACATGTCCTATCTCTAAGCTATCCAACCATATATTGGATTCCCTGCCATGTCATCTGGCTTCGCCACGGGTGGGTTTTTGTGAACAAATTCGCAAAAGAAAAATCACGTAAAATGCCACTGGGGCAACAGCTAGGGCAAAACTAATGCCAAATTCGAGCTCAGCGACCCGAGAAACCTATATAGCGCATGTTTTAGATACCGTAACCCCCTTCTGGCAGACCGTCCGGCCGATGGACCCGGCCCGGACCCCCCGGACCCACGGGGTGGTCAGGATCACCTATCTGGGCAAAAGCTACCTAAAAACTAATGCCAAATTTGAATTCTACGCACCGGCGAGATTTTAGGCTTCCGTGACCTTGAAATAAAATTTTTGGTCAGTCACGTGACCCTAGGCCAAGTCACGTGACCAATCCAGATGCGAAATTACTCCACCAAATTGTTTGTTCTGTGCTTACTAGAGCAACAGAACACAAAATATGCGGATTCCTAGCTTCCTCATATCAATAATCAAGGTCAAGCATATTGGCCTGGATACCCACTTTGGTCCCGGGGCTGAGAACCAAAATTCTATGTTCAGCCTGCGCAAAAGAAACTTGGGTGTCCAATTGTTTTACATAATAACACTGTGGACTATGCTCTATTTATGCATGAAAAGAAAAACTTCCTAGCTATATCCTGAGATCAGATCCGGTGGTGATTTTTTGTGAACAAGTGATTTTTTGTGAATCCTATCACAAAAATCACACAAATTTTGAATCTACACAAGGGCTACCGGCATGAAATTTGTACCATATGGGGGGGTCACTACCGTTCAATACGTACCAAAAATTTTTCGATCGGACTTCATTTGCGAAATTGCCACCAAAAATTCGATTTTTGATTTTTTTGAGAACGTTGCGATTGTTTTAGTCTTAAGGTATAGGTACGAATGCACACAGTTATTTTGATCTTACTTATAGTTCTATGTGAAGCTTTTAGCTTAACTATAGCAGTATATATATATATATATATATATATATACAAGAATAAAAATGCTCCGGTGGAGCATGAAAAATGCAATATGGGTGACATTCGGTTGTAAATGGACAGAGGACTAGGTTTTAAAACGTTAATATGGGAGGGGCAGGTTGTAAATGCCAGGAGGACTAGGTTAAAAGCGCACTAATATGGACCAGCTTCGCTGAACAACCCATATTCGCGAAAACTGTCCAGAGTTTCTATCGGCTGCTGCTTGCTATATATTGCTATTGGCAGTTCTTCGGAAAATTGTAGGATTTGTCAGCATGGCCTGCAAGTATATGTGGTCGCGCTCCTTATTATACAACTTAATAATACACGTACATGTCAACTGCTTTCGCATCAACTTAATACAAGATTCTGCGCTGACAGTGCAGAAAAAACACCTTGAACACCTTTCTATCAGAACTGCATTGTTTATTTGGATATTTTTATAGATACTTTAATATTTCAAAATCGTCCCGCTTGCTTTGAAAGCTGAAGAATGTAGATATTACTCGTATCTATGTCATGTAGAGTGGAGCATGAGTGACCGCGAATATGGGTTGTTCAGCGAAGCTGGTCCATATTAGTGCGCTTTTAACCTAGTCCTCCTGGCATTTACAACCTGCCCCTCCCATATTAACGTTTTAAAACCTAGTCCTCTGTCTATTTACAACCGAATGTCACCCATATTGCATTTTTCATGCTCCACCGGAGCATTTTTATTCTTGTCCTATTTCATTTTTAAGGTTCTCAGTAAAAAGCAAAAACGTTAAAGCTGTGTGAAAGAAACTTTAAAAATTCCGCCAATCATTAATCGTCAACCGAAAGTACAGAACAAAGAAGCTTGAAAAGTTCCAATTTCTTCCTTTTTCTCTATTTTGACAGAAATCCAACATCCAGTACCCATGGCTGCAATAGGTTTAGTTACTGTATTTAGCATATAGCACTCTACTGCAGCGCAACCAAATGCAAACTTTACTGTCAGTGAAGGAAACTCATAAAACACGATTTGCAATGCTCTGCCGCACTTGTGTGCAAGATTTCGGACAATTGCAACTCATCTGTAGCTAGTTATAGGCCGTGCTGTACTTCAGCAGCACTCTACTGCAGCGCAACCAGATGCAAACTTTACTGTCGGTGAAGGAAACTCATACGGCACGATTTGCAATGCTATGCCGCACTTGTGTGCAAAATTTCGGACTATTGCAACTTACCTGTAGCTAGTTATAGGCCGTGCTGTACTTCAGCAGCACTCTACTGCAGCGCAACCAGATGCAAACTTTACTGTCGGTGAAGGAAACTCATACGGCACGATTTGCAATGCTCTGCCGCACTTGTGTGCAAAATTTCGGACTATTGCAACTTACCTGTAGCTAGTTATATGCCGTGCTGTACTTCAGCAGCACTCTACTGCAGCGCAACCAGATGCAAACTTTACTGTCGGTGAAGGAAACTCATACGGCATCATTTGCAATGCTCTGCCGCACTTGTGTGCAAAATTTCGGACGATTGCAACTTACCTGTAGCTAGTTATAGGCCGTGCTATACTTCAGCAGCACTCTACTGCAATGCAACCACATAGTAACATCGCAATAAGTATACGAAACGTATCTATAATAGTTTGTCATGTCCTAAACTATCTGTATGCCGAATTTGAAATACCAGTGACGAATGAATAACTTGTTATCGACGGTGCTGTGTTTGGGACAGCACATACAGCACGGTGGAAGCTAGAGAGTGCACCAACTAACATAGCTGCAGTTCCCCCTTACTACAGACATTATTTTCACCAAGTTTCATATGTTTAGCCGTTTACAGTAAGTCTACAGACAGCGTGCTATGGTTGCTGCATATTAGTACAGCACGATAGCAGCACCGCACAGAGCTGCGACTATGCTCATTGTGTTCAGCGATCACGATAACCCTTATATGCGTCCCACTATATGGCCCAAAACAGCATATTTAGGCCTATTTTTGACTATTTTCTGTCGAGTTGGGACTTAGAAACTTTTGCGAAAATGAATCCTAAAATGAGAATCCGAAATGAATCCGAAAATGAGTCCAGGACCTAAATCAAAAATCGGCCAACGTTACGCACTAGTATCCCCTCCGTACTTGTTCATGCAACAAACCGCGCCCTAGCTTGTTCCCTGAGCCCTGTGGGCGTGACACAAAATGGCCGTTTTTTGGCCAAAAACGCCGTTAGGCCACTTTTGGCCGACCGGCCAGGTGGCATGCCGGGCCGGGCAGCGAAAAAATATAGCGCGGGGCACATGGGACCATATCGGCATTCAGAAAATATAAACCTTTCCGGCTGAAAATGTCCACATCTTTCAAACACCTCTGCACAAAATAGCCCTTTTCCAAGCGTGACTAACACAGAAAAAAAAACAAACGGACCTAACTTGTCCGGAAGTGAAAATTTTCAAAGTTGAAAATTTTGACCAAAACTTTTTTGCAACGTGTTGTACTCGTCGTGTAGATTCCAACGATACAAAACTTGCCGAGTTTCGTTCAGTATTGAGCTGGCACGGTGCTCGAACGAGTCTCATAGGGCCGCGCAGCGCCTTTTACACCCATATTATAGGGGGTCGCTCTCGCGCCCCCCTATAATATATATATATATATATATATATATATATATATATATATATATACGTATATATATGTGGCAAACAGGCTATTTATACGGTATATATGTTTTTAGCATATTTAGCACTATATTAGCACTATTATATAAGCATTAATTTACCATTTTATTCCCCCCACTTATTTTTGCTTAGAAAAAAACCAGTCGATTATGTACAAACTATGTTACGGTTACCTATGTTGAATTGTTTATCTTAAGGATATGAACGGTTCAATGTGTACAGGAACAATAACTTCACTGAAAAAGCTATTAAAACACTTAGCGTATGTATCCTCATATTTTCAATTTCAATCTACGTGTGCTCGTATTTATCTTGTATATTAATTTTATTAATTGATAGGTGTGCGAGCAGTGATGTCTCAGTGGCGCTACGAAAACGTGGCCGCTTATATAGGGCCTGATGAAACGTGCAGCGTAGAAGCTTGGATGGCTGCAGCCCAGAATATTCCAATGATATCATATGTAAGTGACCTGAATACATTGTGGTACTGAGTTAAATGCTTTATTGACTCATGTCACTACAGCACACCTCAACTGCAACATCATTGCTGGCATACGAAACATGCATGAAGGTGCATTCATAGTCGCGAACGCATAGAGACGCGCGCCGACGCCTCAGATTGTTACCTGCCGGATTACCCGTTTAAAATCCGTTGTATCGAATTCAGGCTCACGAACGCATACAGACGCTTACTACATACGCGCGTCTGCTTGCGACAGGAACTATGAATGCACCTTTATAGTTTGCTATGCCCTAGTCCGTCTTGTATGTACATGCTAAATTTCAACGACCTGAACGTGTTCTAAATGCTGCTGTATATATTTATAATAGCAAGCATTTACCAAGAATTTACTCCTATAGAGGCTAGACAATGGGCTAAACAGAGCAATAGTTTATTACACTTGCAATTTTTACCAAGTTTCACTCTACAACAGTAAGGCTAAATGCGTGGCGATAGTGGCGTTTAGACTGTAAAGCTCAGCAACACCGGAAAGTGAAGTAACTATGTTCACTTTCTCCAGTGACCCTTGGTTAAACGTTATATGCGTCTCTCCACTAAGTCCGCAGAAGAACGGATTATACAGTACCCAGAAACCAAAAGGTGACAGTTGGCGAAAACCGAAATTCGCGAACTTTGGCAGCTTGATAGCGATTTTCGTCAACTTCGGCGATTTTCGCCAGCTTCGCGAACTTCCAATTATCGCCAACTGTCACCATATGGTTGCAGGGTACTGTATTGATTTTGACAAAATGAAGCAAAAATCTTTAAATGGTCATATCTCACTAACCAGTCGCCTGATTTCAGTAATTTAAGCAGTTCCTGAACCAGCAGAGTCTCCTCTTTCTTTTGAGTGACTTTACCGCGACGATGGGGCCGTCACGCGCGGCCATTGTCGCGGTAAAGTCGTTGGCACATGTTGACGTACTGCTTCCATGTTTGTCGGTGCCTAGCTTCTTCTGCAGAGGTCGCCGCGCGTCGGGACACCCACCGTTGGAAAGAGCGGGCGATTCTGCGTCGAATGGTATAAGAACTGTGGCTCTGTGACCACTGTAGCGAAAGTTATGCTCGAAAAACCAATTCAGGGCAATTTCAACTCTCCATCCCGAATAATCCATTTCTGTGACCTCACTATCTTACAAAAACTTAGCAGACATCGTCCCGTTACCAGGCAATCGTTCTTTGCGGTTTCCGGTAGAATTTTTAGATTTTAGTTTCTAACAGTACCCAGAAACCAAAAGGTGACAGTTGGCGAAAACCGAAATTCGCGAACTTTGGCAGCTTGATAGCGATTTTCGTCAACTTCGGCGATTTTCGCCAGCTTCGCGAACTTCCAATTATCGCCAACTGTCACCATATGGTTGCAGGGTACTGTATATTTAAGATGATGTTGACTGAAATTTTGGGATTACAGTTTCTGAAAACTGATAAAAGCACAAATCGAAGGCTGCAGCCCAAATCGTTTTTTCGGTGTCCACCTCTGGGAATTATCTAGGCACAAAATGTAGGAGCAGCCCCTCCCCCGGTAGTGAGGGGGGACCCAAAAAGTGGGCTAAAATCGCTAGAAAACTCAGTAAAATTAGCCTGTGCGCTACATACTGTACTGCTGTAACTAACTTAAAAAGCGCTCATAAATCAAGTTTTAGTACGAAAATTTAATGGACTGTTTTAGACCGAAAACTTCCGAGGATACCCTCCCCTAGCCCAGACCCTGAATAACAGAAAGCATGTTTAGTGGCATACTCCAGGGTATTTTTAGGGATTTTTCCCTTGGGGGGACCGTTGGGATTTTCAGGGGGTGGGTGCAAAAATTAGCCAAGAACGGTATATATGCTTTGGCGTATTTTACATGGTGAAAGGCTAAAATTTCTTAAAGATACCGGGATTTAGACTAGAAATAGCCATGTTGTGAAAAAATTTCCGGCTCCGAAAATTCGCCTATTTGGCAAAACTTTGGCCCCCCCAAAAAATCCGGGAGGAAGCAAAAATCCCGGGAGGGGGCGATTTCGGGGGAACGGCATTTTCGGGGGGCCCCGCCCACCCTTGTAGCAAATACCTGATATACCAATACCAATATATAATCTTTCCTATTTCTGATATATTTGTACGTAACCTGTAATGTAACGTAACGCGTACGTATATACTGTTGTAATGTGCATAATTATATAGAGTCGATTTAATTCAAGTCTTGTAATTTATTTATGATTGATATATTCACTGCCTGCCTGCCTAGTATTCACAACGCGTCACTGTCACTGAATATAATTGTAGATGAAAATGAAATTTGCCAGCGCAATACGCAATGGCGTGTTTAATGATTATAGCATGGTATTTTAACTGATTTTGACAGTTCCTGTTATTTGATCAGATGGCTTAATGCATTTTGTATTGTTACAGTTCTCTACTCCGTATTAGTTCTAATTGATAAGGCAGCATTAAATTGGCGGGTTTCAAAAGGCTTTAAATTCTAGTTTCATAAATGCGTACGTGTAAGCTATGTACTTTAAAGCTTTCGTGTGAAATAAGAATATAGCAGGTATATAATGGTAAAATGCATGTATGTATTGTGTCATCGGTATATTCTAAAACGTTTACCAAAAGGCCAGTAAATGCACACCTGCTGCCCGTAGGGTGTAAACGCATATATACTTTATTGCAGACTTGCGAAATCGAATGCAAAAAGAAGACTTGTTAGCTGTCTTGTGTATAAAAAGTAGTTATTATAGGGGGCGCGGCAGCAATAAGGGTGTAAAAGACGTTATCTAGGAGGCCCTAAGAGACCTGTTCATGCACCGTAAATCATGGGGGAGCTCCGAGAGCCCCCCATAATATTATGAGCTATAATGACACTTTGCGGATTTGGAAAAGTGCTAATTAGGCATAACTAATTAACGGTAAGGAATTAAGAGCTAATATTTACATTTTTGAAATCTCCAGGCTGAGAGCTTTCGAATGATACCAAACTTGCCCGGAAAAATGTACTGTGAAAAATCTACTTTCTCTTACGGGTTTGAAAGTGGGGTTTTTTCTCTGTATTCAGCATGATTTTTGTCAATTTTGTGTTAACTCGATTTTTCGAACGGCCGCGTTTTTTTTCAAAATCGGATTTCATCAAATCTTCGTCATTTTTATTTTCTGAACGTCATTTTTATGTGTCCAACGTCAAAAATAAGTTTTCTCCAGAAATACAGTTTGTTTTCATTTTAGGCTATATTCGTAATTTCGGTTTAATTTTTACCTTGTTGGCGTGTGTTGCTTAATATTTCACACTGTTTTGCAAGAATATTCTAACTTCGTACTTACACACAAATATCTGGTGTCTATGTGACATGGGCAGTTAAAAATGATGAGTAGAATCCAATACAATGCGGGGGGGGGTCTGGGGGGCGCCCCCCAGAAGTTGAAGAAATTTTTTGGAGTTTAGATGAAATCATTCTTCAAATCTTTAATTCCTTTCATTTTGCAGAAACAAGAAAATTGTTAAAAATTTATACTTTTTGAAGGGAAAACAAGAATTTTTTGATAAAATCGAATGACTATATATATAAACTTCGTCTATCAAAAAACTTTGGTAAAAGCTTTGGAAATATACGTATATATATATACGCGCTCGCGAAATTCTGTGGATATATATATGCCTCTTTTCAGTTTTTCCTGTTTATATATATACTTTTCTTACGTTCAAATTGCGACGACGGGGCTGCATCCAGATCTATCCCTAGTAGTTTTTAGCATTTATGCAATATGGAATAAAAGTGCTGAAACACACTGGTACGTACGAATATATATAAGCTATGATTCCATTCTAGCCGAGAAAATCAGAAGAGAAAGTTATCAAAAAATATTCAGCGAAAATGGTATATATGAGAAACATGCATCAAAAATGCAATTGAAGGATGTAGCATGACGTCTCGCAATCTATGGTTTTGTAATATAATACTGATTGAGTATTTAAACATCGTCGAAGCTTAACATAAATCACAAAGACAATATAGAGCGGGGGTTTGGGGGCGGCTGCCCCCAAAATTTGAGAAATTTTTTGAAAAACCAATGTTTAAACATGATAGAAACTTTGCATTCTTTTTTAATTTGAGTGCTTCTTCCACATTTTGGCTTGGTCATTCTTTCGTCATTTTTATTTTGGCGTCGTCAAAACTATTGTTCATTTCTGCAAACGACGCTATTTTTGACCAAAAAAAACCTAGTCGAACGGCCAATAGGAAAAAATTTTTCTATACTATTTTTTGATTACGTATCTACGCTATGTTATTTATGTTTTGTTGTTTATGTTTTTTCTGAATTTCGATCTGCTTCGATTTTTATAGATGGTCAAAAATGGACAAAATAGTGTTTTTGAACACTTGGACTTAGAAAAATTTCCAAGTCCGAAAATTTGAAAATAGTCTAAAAACAGCCAAAATCGGCATTTTTTGGTTTTGAGGTGGTACCCATACATAGTAAATCGAGGTCGCTGAACACGATGGACATACTGCCGAAACCGACGGATGTGATCCCCTGACCCACCGTGCCCTGTGGGTGCGGGTCCGGTGTGGGTCCGAAATGAAAGTCTTCAAAAGTGGTCATGTTTGGCGTCAAAATTAAAGCACTAGGCGAGGCGAACAACTTTTGTCACTGTGCCACCCACGAAATGTGGGCCCACCGTCCTGTGGGCAGTTGCCCCACCCAGTCCGGTGTGGGTCAAAAAAATGAAAATTTTCAAAAGTAGTCATGTTTGGCATCAAATGAAAGCCCTATGCGAGGCGAACAACTTTTGTCATTGTACCACCCACGAAAAGTGGGCCCCACCGTCCTGTGGGCGGGTGCTTCACCCACTGTGGGTCCGGTGTGGGTCAAAGATGAAAGTCTTCAAAAGTGGTCATGTTTGTCATCAAATGAAAGCCCTATCAGATCTCTTATTCAGAACGGTATGGTATTCCTGCAACACAAAATTTTACGTTGCCTTTCATGCAAATTATACCTAAATTTCATAAAAATCCGATCGGATTCAGAACTATTATAGCAGCAAAAACTGCGTGTACCAAGCCAGTTTCAATTAGGCTGGATAACGCATTAAAACTTATTCAAAATTCAATCAAATCTTACTGCAACGCTATTTCGAGATACAGAAGATTTTGCAAACTTACTTCTAAGGTAATTGACAATAATAGAGATATAATTAACGATTTAAATAAGCTAAATAAACGTAATAACTGTAAATCTGTGTATACTTACGATTTTGGAAAGCTGTATACTAACCTACAACATGCAGACATTCTATCATGTATGAAAAATGTTATTGCACTGGGATTTGGTAAATCTGGGCGAAAGATAATAATACATGAAAAATCTGCAAATTGGGGTAATCATTCCAAAAAAGGAATCGTGGTTAATCAAACCGACTTGTATGAAATGTTAGAATGGCTAATAAGTAACTCGTATTTCACTGTTGGGAATCTCCTATGCAAACAGGTAATAGGGATTCCTATGGGCACTAATGCTGCACCTTTTATTGCTAATTTAGTGTTATTTGATTATGAATATAGATTTATAATGGATCGACTTAAAGCAGAAGACTATGGTATTGTAGAAAACCTAAGGTATACTTATAGATATATTGATGATATAACAACTGTGGTTGATAAAAAAGTTCTTGATGAACAACACCCAAATATTTATCCTAACTCTCTTACACTTAATAAAGTTAACTCGGATCCTAGTCAAGCAGATGTTTTAGACATTAATATATCTATTGACAATAGTGGTAAATTTGTTACTGATGTGTTTGATAAAAGAGATAACTTTCCATTTAAAACCCTAATGTTGCCACATGCTTGTAGCAATATTAGTAAGAGTTGTCTCTATAATGTGGTAATGGGAGAAATTAATAGATATGGAAACATATGTATGTATATGATAATTTTATACGTAAGTCTGTAAAACTGATAGCATTGGCTACCAGTCAAGGGTATGAGGTAGACCAACTGAAGCTGGCAGTTCGAAAATCTGTTAAAAGGCATAAATTAGACGTAAAGTTCAACACGAATGTGTCCGCAATATGTAGCAGCTAGGGATCGACCGGAATTCCGGTTCCGGTACTTTTTGGTTCCGGTTCCGGTTCCGGTTTTTGAAAACGTACCGGAACCAATTTTAGCCTATTATCAAAAACAAAATTTTATTAAAATTTTCAAGAATTTTATCAAACTTCTTTAAAACTTTTTGAAAAACTGCGATTCTCGTATAACCAGAATATGATTTATTCAAAAATTTTCGCCTGCGGCGCTATTGCATTACTTAGAATGTTTCGAATATGTTATAATTATGTCTAATGTATCGTTGTTCCGAATATTAATATATATAAATTATAAAACAAAAATAATACTTATATAATAACTCAAATTAGATAGCACAAGACCGCCGAAACTTTTAAATTTAAGTATACCTAATGCTGAATTGAAATTATTGAAGCCTTACCATCGACGTACGCTATTTCAAAATTATAGAGTGCGCTGCCGTATAATCAAATGTCAGTTTTAGCTTAAATTTAATCTTTTTAACTGTTTAAACAGAGATTGGACTTTAAATATGGACTACGCAAGTTTATTGCTCTTTGTTTAGTAATTAATTCAGTGCACAGATCAACAGAATTAATAAAAAAATTATGGATGGAACAAATAGCAATGGTTTTTAAAATCTTTTGAAGAAACGTAATTTAAAATTTAAAAATCACGATGAAGCTAGCCAAAACCAAGAAATTTTGTTTAATTCAAGTTGGAGAGATTGTGCATTTCGACTTTCTTTGAAACTTGTGAAAAATACTTTTGGCTTATATGTTTAACGGATAAAAATTTATATATATATATATATATATTTCAACCATGCAAAAACCATTTGCATTTTAATCAGAAAACTCCAATAACAAAGTAATTATTCTGAGAGATATAATAACAAGCTAATGAATAAAAAGCCGATGTTCTAAACAAGTCCAATTTTGTATATAGCTGATGTTACCTAAGTTCATAACCAGATTAGATTTACGGAATTTATACAAGAACAGTAATTTTCAGAAAAATTTTAATTTTGTCTGAAGTACGGAGAGAATAAAAATAAACTAAAATGGTAATAGATATCTTTTGTTTTCTAAAAATGTAAATGGGATTATTTTTTATCTTACGTTTTGAAAATGCTGCAACTTTTCCGCTTCTAGTAAAGTTAAATGAACTTTTTGATTATGACTAGAAATTATCAGACAAGCCAGATAAAAACTAAACATGTTTCTGACTTATTTTGCCGAAAGCTGTAAGAGCAGTTTCTGGTGCTCGCAATTTCGTGGAATCAGTTTCTATCTACTTATTTAACTTAATTGAAAATTCGGCTTATACTAGCTTAATTGAAAATTCAGCATAATTATATATATAACGAAGAAATTAAATTTGATTTGCCAGTAAATCTTCTTTAAAAGTCAACTTGCATTCGATTAAATTATTCATCGAAATTCGCATATAGAAAGTAAAAATATAGATGCCGTTTATTCATCGAAAATGTGCTCGAATAATATAAATATAGCATATTCATGCCGTGTATAATTAATTTTAAATTTTAATTTTAAAGCTATAATTTAATAAAGTCTAACTATGCTATAAGACAAAAATCTCTTAATAAATTGCAAATTTCATGTTCGTGCATTGAAACAACTCTATTAAATATAAAGCAAACGTTATTACAATGTTCTAGTAAAGTAAAAAAGCAAAAAATTGTGCAAAATTAGTCCAAAACGTCAGAAAAAATTTTCGATTTTTTTAGTGTTAAAGAGCTGGTTCCGGTTCCGGTTCCGGTTTTTTAAAGCCAGTTCCGGTTCCGGTTCCGGTTCCGGTTTTTTGGAGTTCCGGTCGATCCCTAGTAGCAGCATATTTATGTCGCATGTTAACTAACTAGCACGTGTGACACCATAGGCAGAAACGACTTTTGCACAATTTCTCGTATTTTTCCAAAAAGCCCGTTGCACCGTAAGTCGGTACGCCACTGATGAAGCCCACCGATTACCAGTATCAGTCTGGCAGAGTGGCTTTGGGCAATGAGTGCACTTTAACCCGAATAAAAGTTTGTTTACACTTTAGATACTTCGCTTTATCAAATGGCCGTATTTAGCTGGTATGGCTGGCGGTTATGAATTTCTTTTTCTTTTAGTTTATTGTAGGGATTTCAGTTTTCAAGTTGGTAATTTTGTTTTCACTTTTTATTGTAATCAAATATGGTGGCGGTCATGAATGATAGCTCCAGTCTGCCACCTAAATGTATACTTGCTTTCAGCTGTATAAAATGTAGGTTACTCCTTTTCTTTGTTTAGGCGAGGCGAACAATCTCTTTTGTCATTGTACTACCCACGAAATGTAATTTTACCGTCTCCGTGGGCGGGTGTTTCACCAAAGCCAGCATGTAGCCGTATAATTGGTCAAGACTTTGACATTTGGGTCTGCCTGGATTTGGTACAGGATCGCATGCAGCGGCGACAGATTGTTGCTGACGGATGGCAGAAGCCATAACTGCCCCACGAAGGATGCAGGCCATGCAAGTGCTCTTCGCCCATCGGGTCCGTGGGTCAAAATGAAAGTCTTCAAAAGTAGATATGTTTGGTATCAAATGAAAGCCCTTACAAAGGAATAACTTTGACATTGTACTAACTCATTTAGTGGCCCCACTGTCCTGTGGGCGGGTGCTTCACCCACTGTGTCCGCGTAGGTCAAAAATGAGTCGTAAGTGTGGCCATGTTTGGCATCAAATGAATGCCCTAGGCGAGCGAAACAACTTTTGTCATTGTTCCACCCACGAAAAGCTCCACTTTCTTGCTATTATATAAATTAAAAGAAATCACTACGTATGTATGGTATCACATAATATACGTAATTTCCGAAACAATACCAAAAATTAAAAAGGACAAGTAGGAAAAATGCTCCTTGCAGTTGCATGAAAAGCATATGAGCTATGATGGTCAATACTTAAATGTGTCAAGGATAAGATGTAAAAATGGCTAATATGAGCCGCTACGCTTCTCTTGTATTCATTGATGCCATAAATGGCAAAGGTAAAGTTTGCGGTTGATATAAAGTATCAGTGTTTCGTTTTAAATGATTTCATGGGCTTGGAATATTGAAATCATTGTAATGATTGCGATATATATATATAAATGTGATGATTATGATGATAGCTTCAAATGCATGCATATGCATTTTCAAGATTTCGCACTATATATGTGTAATTTCCGTATTAAGACTTTTTCATTTGATTGCACATCGGTTTCGGTTTCATGACTTGGCGGTGGTCTTAAATGTGTATTGTGATGTGGCGGTGGTGAAGAAACCTATGCAGTAATTTATAATTTTGACCATTGTTAACACGTTATTCAATACAGTAGTGTTGTGTTGAAGAAGATAAGTTGCTATTGCACGTTATACACAGCTTTGCAAAATTAATGTTTATGTTGTCGTTATTCACTCAAACTCTATTTCAGTGTTGTATATATTCGAAGTAAGCGAAAGCTCAATGAGCGTCAATAGCAGCCCAAGAGAAACGTAGCGGCTCATAGTAGCCGTTTATATCTTGTTTTCTATTGATTTAGATGCTGGCTCATTTTTTAAATCTTGTTCTGATACATTTAAGTGTTGACTACTATAGCTCATATTAATCTCTTTTCATGCGATCATGAGCATTTCTTCTACTTGTGTATATACATATACGCATAGTAAACGAAATTCATAAATTCATAATATAATAAATAATGGCCATTTGATAAAGCAAGCATCTAAAGTGTAACAAACTTTTATTCGGGTTAAAGTGCACTTCATTTGTTGACTCACTTGCCAGACTGATACTGGTAATCGTACTTCATCAGTGGCGTACCGACTTACCAGTTACAGCTTAGGCTTTGAAAATACGAGAAATTGCATAAAAAGTCGTTTCTGCCCTGTGGTCCTATCTACACGGCGAAGGTTAACATGCGACATAAATATGCTGCTACTAGGGATCGACCGGAACTCCAAAACCGGAACTTGAACTGAACTGAACTGGCTTTAAAAAACTGGAACTGGAATCGAACTAGTTTTTTTAACACTAAAAAAATCGAAAATTTTTCTGACGTTTTGGACTAATTTTGCACAATTTTTTGCTTTACACACTTACTAGAATATTGTAATAATGTTTGCTTTATATTTAATAGAGTTGTTTCAATGCACGAACATGAAATTTGCAATTTCACAAGAGATTTTTGTCTTATAGCATAGTTAGACTTTATTAAAATTATAGCTTTAAAATTAAAATTTAAAATTAATTATACACGGCATGAATATGCTATATTTATATTATTCGAGCACATTTTCGATGAATAAACGGCATCTATATTTTTAATGGGGGTATGCGAATTTCTGATCAACAATTTAATCGAATGCAAGTTGATCTTTAAAGAAGATTTACTGGCAAATCAAATTTAATTTCTTCGTTATATATATAATTATGCTGAATTTCTGACTCTGTTTAGTATAAGCCGAATTTTCAATTAAGTTAAATAAGTAGATAGAAACTTGGATTCCACGAAATTGCGAGCACCAGAAACTGCCTTACAGCTTTCGGCAAAATAAGTCAGAAACATGTTTAGTTTTTTTATCTGGCTTGTCTGATAATTTCTAGTCATAATCAAAAAGTTCATTTAACTTTTACTAGAAGCGGAAAGTTGCAGCATTTTCAAAAACGTAAGATAAAAAATAATTCTCATTTACATTTTTATGAAAATAAAAGATATCTATTACTATTTTAGTTTTATTTTTGTTTCTCCTCCGTACTTTCAGACAAAATTAAAATTTTTCTGAAAAATTACTGTTCTTGTATAAATTCCGTAGAAATTTCAATCTACATGAACTTATGTAACATCAGATCTATATACAAAATTGGACTTGTTTAGAATATCGGACTTTTTATTCAGCCAGCTTGTTATTATATCTCTCAGAATAATTACTTTTGTTATTGGAGTTTTCTGATTAAAATGCAAATGGGCTCTTGCATGGTTGAAATATATATATATATATATATAAATTTTTATCTGTTAAATATATAAGCCAAAAAAGTATTTTCAAGTTTCAAAGAAAAATGAAATGCACAATCTCTCCAACTTGAATTAAACAAAATTTCTGGTTTTGGCTAGCTTCATCTGTGATTTTTAGAATTTTAAATTACGTTTTCAAAGATTTTTAAAAACTATTGCTATTTGTTCCATCCATAATTTTTTAGTAATTCTGTTGATCTGTGCACTGGATTAATTACTAAACAAAGAGCAATAAACTTACGTAGTCCATATTTAAAGTCCAATCTCTGTTTAAACAGTTAAAA